>JAVYIG010016403.1:0-31365 GCA_035222895.1 Strongylocentrotus droebachiensis | reverse complement strand
AGTCTGCAATCCTGCTTTGGTTGTTATTACATATATAATAATACACTTTGACTAAAATAAGAAGCCTTGTTGCTGACACGTTATTGGCTACAACTCTGTATGACATGGATATCATAGGCAATCGCAACAATTTTGTTCTTGCACTATTTCTTTGTTCTGCTACTTCTCCTCCCCGTCCTCCTTCTTCTCCTCCTTCTTTTCTTCCTCCTTCTACTATCTTTTTCTCGTGTCCCTTAATATGATGGAATTTACTAGAAATTAACTTTTTGATAAAATAAAACATCCCTTGAAAACCAAGTTCCCATTGCTAAATGAACTACACAGGCTTTGAGTTACTCATAGAATATGATACTGGATACTTGTTCAAGTTTTAACTCTATTTCAATATTACATGATACATTACAATTTCTTGATCATTCAGCAGCAGATAATATCACATTTACCTCGATCTACATCAGCTCCTTCCTGGCTCATTCTTAAATCCTGAGAATCAACTCGCTTGAAATCTTTTCTTCCACGGCCCCAAGCTTATGGAACAAACTCCATAAATATCAAAGAAATAGAATTTGATTTCTTTGAAAGACATCTGAGTCCATACCCTACCTTTCTTCTTAATTATTATTATCAACATTGTCATCATTATCATCATCATTAATCCAGCCTTGAATTATGTTCATTTGTAGGAAAGCAGAAAAATAAAGGAAACAGAATGGAGAAAGTTTGAAATTAATCGGACCAATAATTCAAGAATACCGGTAATGAATGTGGAAATATGACATTATCTATGCAGATCTCAAGTTGGCAATTTTTTCAGTGGTTTGTGACGTGACGGACAACTCTCACTAATTTAAGTTTTTCTCCAAGTGCCTTTTCTCTTGGGGGCGCTACTCAAATATAATATGGATAAAATTTGATCTATAGTTTGTCTAAAAAGAAGACACTCCCAACTCATACCTTTTGAGAAATTGACTTTTTAGTCATTTTGTGTTGAAACAAAAAGGAAAGTAGTTTGGCACTACATCCCAGTGACATTACTGATTAAGCCTATTAGGAGCGTCCATACGTACAGTCATTACAGCTTTCAAAAATTGATACCTTTCCTGATTTTCTACTTTTACCCTTTTACCTGCCAACCAATCCGAATTACGGGTATCCAGAATATAATGATTTTCTGAATTTTTTGGACCTGACCATTTTTTTTGGTTTTATTTCTCTTAAAGAAAAAAGAAATAAATAGCTTTTGTTATCATGTGCCATGATTTGAGAGTTTGTGTAATGTGTGCCTTGAATGGCTGCACGATCAAGCACCAAATTTGTACTCAATTTTTCTTCCGTTCAGATTTACTGCATATTGCCAGGTACACTGCTGCTGCATACTGTACATGGCCATGGTAAGGCCGGCAAACCCTGCTAGAAATTCCCAATTCTTATTTTCTGATTTCTGTTAGAGTAGCTGTCAATCCTGGTTTAATTTCCTTAAAAACTGCAATGAATATCATTATGATAATAACCATCATTATTTTTCTCTTTCCGATAGATTCAAAAGATGTCTATAAAATGTAATCTACAGAGCAATGATCCAACGTCATCACGTGATCTAGCCAGGTTTATCTTTCTTCAGCCTTTTCTCACCACCCTGACTATGAAGGGTCCTGAAGATGATGGGTCATCTGGATGGCTACATGACGAGTTCTACCATGAGATTGCAAGTCTGGCTTCATCCTCAAAAGTAATTCTCACTTATCCATCAAATGTTGATGAAAATGTCAGACTAAAACCACTATTCACTTCAGTAAACACAAAAAGCGACATAATAAAGACCTTTGGTCCCTCAATTATTTCTGTTGGACACCAAGCTGTAATGATTTGTGATCCTTCCTCAAAGGTAATTGTTAACAGTTTGTGATTTCATCTTGGCATTGATACATGGATGAAATTACTTAGTACTTTGCAATGCGCGAAGAAGAAAAAGAAAGGTTATCAAGGGCCACAACATTGTATAAGTTCTTTGTTTAACATTTCTGTAAGCATTTTAATATGGAAGGTAATATATATAATGACGTAGACTAGTCACTCATTCATGTTTATTCTTATAGGATAATGAATGAATCATCCCCTGTTGCGTGTTCATATACGAGTGATGATTTCCTTTGCAGAATACCTTCACGGTATGTTTGTAACTGGTCATTCCTGAATAAACATTTACTTGTTTTTCTAGCGGTCTAACATCGATTCTTCGGTAATAGCGACCTTTAGATTTTCGCACCGAACGTTGGCTACTACAAGGTACTGAGCGTGGAGACGTTGCGCAGCTCACGTCCGTTCCCTTCGCGGCAGTGCTTTCGATTTTTCACGTCTGTGCTTTCGTCGTTCACATGACCAATTTTTTAGATCAGGTGATTAAATCAGGTAATAAATTCACAGTGCGCGAAAATCTGATACAAAGAATAACATAAGGATGACAGAAATAGAAAGTGATAGAATGATAAAACAAAAAATAACATAAGAGAAAGTGATAGAATGATAAAACAAAGAATAAGTTAAGAAAAGGGGATAAAAAAAGAAACAAAGGATAGCAAGAGGAAATAATAGAATAATACAATCAAAGAATAACATAAAAGAAGGTGATAAAAGAAAGAAAAAGAGAATAACATAGGGAGACAGAAAGAGATAACGATAGAATGATAAAAACAAAGAATAACATTAAAGAATGTGATAGAAGGAAGAAACAAAGAATAACATGATAGGAAAGATACAAAGAACAAAGATATCACCAAACAATAACATATGAGATGATAGAATATAAAAAAGAACAACTTAAGGAAAGACAGAAAGAGAAAATGATTAACAATAGATAATGGAAAGATAGAAGAGAAGATGAAAGATAGAAAAACAACAAATAACATCAAACAAATAGAAAGAGGAAACGATAGAAGGAAAACAAAGAATAACATGACGAAAATTAGAAAGAAAAAATGAAAGAATAATAAACAAAGATTAAACAGAAAGAGAAATTGATAACAAATCGAAAATTCAAAGATAGGAAAGAAGATTGAAGATGAAAAAACAGAAAAAGAAAATGATAGAATGATAAAAACTAACAAAATATAGCAGAAGATGAAATAACAACAATGACTTTTTATAAAAAATTAAAAAGAACATAGTTAGTTTATACTGAGTTGTCTGGAAGTTTTATCAGGGATACAGATGAAACTGCACTCACGTTGACGGGGATTCACGGAAATTGCCCCGATTCCTGTCATGTGATTTGTAAGGGAGCTTGGGCCCAGAAGCTAGCGCATGCGCAGGGGGGGGGGGGGGGGGGGGGGGGGGGAATATGACGTCACACGTAGTAGCCCATGTCTGGTGCCTAAATCGAAATCTCGCTAATGTAGAATGACAACAAACAGGAAGATCAAATTTGGTTGGCTATGCTCCTCTTCTGGAATATGAATGAATCATAATTAATAAATACAAATAGGCAGCTATAGTTGAATGATTTATTTCATTATTGATTTAATTGCTGTTATTATTGTCATAAAGTGTTTGAATAACATCACGCGAGCATTACACAGGCAATCAAGCTTGATGTCTTTATTCTCTTAGGAAATTGAATTCAGTTGATATTTTGGACTTGGTCTTTAATATTCATCTCCAGCGCATGTTTGTATATGTTTGTATAATTCCTACAGAAAGTTTTAACAAAATTGATTTAGAAATGGATTATGGAACTTTGGGTTCAGCAGCGTTAAGCAACCGCTGCCTCGTCATATTGTTTTGTGTGCTCTAACGCTACACATATTGACCGATTAAAAAAAAAATGTGTGGAGGTGTATCTTGGTATATTCTAAACACCTATAGTTCTGGGTGATGCTTCCTCTAGTGTTCCGTCTTCTATAGGGTAAAAGGCCATATTTTTGTGGATGGTTTGTATGCACTCTAGTGTGCGGTTTAACTGCATCATTTCTTGACAGATTTCTTTCAAATTGTGTATGGAAGTGTATGTTGGTAAAATATATGCACCTATAGTTTTTTGTGATTCTGCCACCAATGTCCCATGTTTTATAGGGTCAAAAGGTCATATTTTGCAGGATGGCATGAGTGCACTCTGCAGACCACATATCTTGATGAATTTCTTTCAAATTTGTAGAGATGTATCTTGGAACAATCTACACATATTTAGTTTTTGGTGATGCTGCCCTCATTGTTCCATCCTGTATAGGGTCAAAAGTCATCTGTCTCTTTTGTGCACTCCACACTGCCACATTTCTTGACAGATTTCTTTTAAATTCTGTATGGAGGTGTGTCTTACCAAAATCTACACATCTTTAGTGTTTGGTGATGCTGCCACCTGTGTTCCGTCTGTACTCTGTTATAGAGTCAAAGGTCATATTTTGGTGGCTGTCATTTGTGCGCTCTAACTGCCTCATTTCATGACAGATTTCTTTCAAATTTTCTACAGAGATGCATTATACTCTAATTTACACAATCTTGTTTTTGTGATGCTGCTCCTAGTCTTGACAATAGTTTGAGCCACTAGTGGCGATCTCTACGTCATCCTTTTGTTTCAGGGAGGGGAGAGGGAATATTTGTCCCTCCTTCGAAACATAAGGATGACGCAAAATTCGCTGCCACTGCCGTGGGATACATTCGCATTGTGCGTCAATACAAATTGCGATATTTCTAGTTATCATAATTATTATTATAACAAATACCATCTTCATATTTCTCTTTTCTACAGATTCAAAAGGTATCCATAGACGGTTGTCATCTAGAAAGGAATGATCCAACTGCATCACGTGACCTAGCCAGGTTTCTCTGTCTTCAGCCTTTCCTCACAGACCTGACGGTACAGGAGTATGATGGAAATAAATATCTACATGATGAATTCTACAATGAACTTGCTCATCTTGCTTCTTCCTCAAAGGTGATTTTTAATTGGTTATTTTTATACAGATTAGACCTAGAGTTCTTGATACCTTGATTGATTAAATCACAAGTTGATATTTTCTAGTAACCAAAGAAGAAAGAAAAGAAGTTTACACAGGATAAAAGAATCCAAATGTATTTATCCGCGTTTGCGCTGTTTCTCAAGGATACATTTTTATGATAATCATATTGTGTATAATTCATTACTGGTCTCTGTTGACAGGTTTCCTTTAGTACATGTTTCAATGAGAAACCATTTTCAAGGGAAACCAAATATGTGGTCTTTGTAGACAGGTGGTCACTAAAGCAGGTTTGACTATAATCATATTGTATATTATTCATGTATACTTTCTAATGTGCCTTAAAGCATTTTGAAATTGGAAATGATATGTATTGACGTAAACTCATTTTCAATTTATATTCACATATGTTGATGAAATAATAATTTACTCTCTTACAAAAGACAATTATACACCAGTGATGATTTCCTTTGTAAATCGTTCTTAAAATCAATAATATTTCACTTCCTGAGAATATTTGTAAACTTACTATTACATCACAAATTTAAAACCTTCTGGTATTCAATATCGAGGTGAAAAAGAAAACCTCTTTGCCTGGATAGGTTGGGGGGGATAAATTAATCACGGTCACATTAAATGGGTAATCAAGCCTCTCTATATACCCATAAAGATGTGAGTACAGTTTGGTTTATTAAACAGTCCTAATTCTTCTCCAGCACATGTTTGTAAGAGTTTGTAGAATCCCTACAAAAAGTTGAAGAAACATTTGATTTAGAAACGGATGATTTTATTGCCTTGCCTTGTACTGTAAAATTTACTAAATTGAAAAAATGTATTGCCTTTATTTGTAGTAGTAGTAGTATTTTTGTTATTATCATAATTATTATTATAACAATATTATATACAGTAGGCTTGCTTAAGTCACCGGGGTGCGGATGCACGCCAGCTATTCTCCACTCCTGACGATGGATAGTCAACCTGTTTAAACGTCGAGCCACTCCCGCCACTCATCCTCTCCAAGCGCTATAGTTCTCCTTAGAACTATAAGCTAAGAAAGATAACCAACTGTCTTTTTCAAGACTACACCAACAGTCCTTTTCAGGACTACACACCCTCAAGAAAGATTACCGAGAGTCCTTTTCAGGACTCCTCAATCCTCTCTCTCTCACATGGTGCGGATGCACGCCAGCTATTCCCCACTCCTGACGATGGATAGTCAACCTGTTCGAAACGTTGAGCCACTCCCACCACTCATCCTCTCCAAGCGCTATAGTTCTCCTTAGAACTATAAGCTAAGAAAGATAACCAACTGTCTTTTTCAAGACTACACAAACAGTCCTTTTCAGGACTACACACCCTCAAGAAAGATTACCGAGAGTCCTATTCAGGACTCCTCAATCCTCTCTCTCTCTCACATGGTGCACCCGCAAGCCTACTGTATATCTACATCACCATGCAAGCCGACACTTACAAGCAGCATCCGTATAACAGTATTGTTACCATCTTCATATTTCTCTTTTCAACAGATTCAAAAGGTGTCCATAGACGGTTGCCATCTAGAAAGGAATGATCCAACGGCATCACGTGACCTAGCCAGGTTTCTCTGTCTTCAGCCTTTCCTCACCGACCTGACGATACAGGGGTATGATGGAAATAGAAAGCTACATGATGATTTCTACCATGAACTTGCTTGTCTTGCGTCTTCCTCAAAGGTGATTTTTAACAGGTTATTTTTTATACGGTTTGAATCAATTTATTGATACCTTGATAGATGAAATCGCAGGTTGGTATTTGCTATAGTATCTGAAGAAGAAAGATCTGAAGTTGTGTGTATATACTTTAATATAACAGGACATTGATTGATCCCCGTTTGTGCTATTTCTCATGAATACATAAGTTTTGTATTCGGGGGGATAAATGAATCGCGGGTAACATTGAATAAGCAGCATCTTACATTAAATAAGTAATCAAGCCGTCCGTCCGTACGTCCCGTTCTCGTGATCGCTTTATCTGAAGAACCGATTGATGGATTCCTGCCAAACTTTGGTCATGTATGTATCTTGCAGAGCCAATGAACTGATTAGATTTTGGGGTCACAAGGTCAAAGGTCACAGGGCTCATTATGTATGCAAAAACAGCTCGTGATCACGTTATCTCAAGAACCGATTGATGGATTCCTGCCAAACTTAGGTCATGTATGTTACTTGCAGAGCCGATGAACTGATTACATTTTGGGGTCTTGGTCAAGGTCAAAGGTCATGCGGCTCATTATGTATGCAAAAAATAGCTTGTGATCGCATTATCATTAGAACAGATTGATGGATTCCTGCCAAACTTAGATCATGTATGTATCTTGCAGAGCCAATGAACTGAGTAGATTCTTGGGTCATGAGGTCAAAGGTCAAATTTCATGGGCTCATTATGTATGCAAAAATAGCTTGTGAAACGCATTCTCATTAGAACTGACAGATGGATTACTATTTAACTCAGGACATCCTGCAGAGCCAATGAACTGAGTACATTTTAGGGTCATGAGGTCAAAGATCAAAGGGTCATATATGTATATGAGAAATTGCTTTTTGGTTTGTAAACTTGCTCTATGACGGAGGCATCATTTTCGACTGCGCGCAGTCGAAGTTCCATCTAGTTTTTACAGTCCTAATTCTTCTTCAGCGCGTGTGTAGTATTCCTACAGAAAGTTAAACAAACGTTTGATTTAGAAAGGGGTAATTTGTTTTGCCTTGCCTTGTACTGAAACATTTATTTATAAAATTTAATAAAATGTACTGCCATTATTTGTAGTAGAAGAAGTAGTAGACGTGGTAGTAGTGGTAGTGGTATCATCATAATTATAATAATGATTATCGGCAGTATCATTACCATTGTCATTTTTCACTTTTTATTAGGTTAACAAAATCACCATAAGAGGTCTTAATCTTGATCTAATGGCATCACATGACCTAGCCAGGTTTCTCTGTCTTCAGCCTTGTCTCACAGACCTGACGATACGGAAAGAAAATATGGTTAACTGCCCAATAAAGCTACATGATGAATTCTACCATGAACTTGCTCATCTTGCTTCTTCCTCAAAGGTGATTTTTAATGGGGGGGGGGGGTGTATAAGGATTAGATCTAGTTATGATACCTTGATTGATGAAGTCACAAGTTGATATCTTCTAGTAACCAATGAAGACAGATCTGAAGTATAACACAGGACATGAGAATCTAAATTGACATGTGCATGTTTGCGCTATTTCTTATGGATACATGTATTTTTTTTGATAATCATATTGTATACTATTTATTTGTTTATTTGTTTATTTTGTTATTCCAGGTAGTATAAGAACAATACATAGAAACATCACAGGGTTGACAAAGTGATATAACAATAACAGTATGATATTTAGCACCAGCCAATGCCTGGGGATCACTTAAAAGAATTTAAAAATTCTGTCGAGAGGCTCTCCACATTGGCTGGTACATCCATAAAACAAGATATAAAGATAAGGTCAACATATACATGAGGTCGAAGGTGAAAAAACTTTGCTTAGTTGAATTTTTTATGTCAGAAAACATATTTTTAGACACTAAACCTTGAAATTTCCCCCAAACCCATGGATAAGAAGTTGTTAAATGTTTGCACCGAAACGGCAGCCATTTTGAATGTTCATGGTCAAGGTAAGCACTTTTGAAGGCATACCGTGCTAAAAATTATTATTTTCTTATGTTGGCACTAGGTATATACTTAGTATGTAAACTAGGGTCAAAGGTCAAACATTTCACATTTCTCATTTTCTCCAATAGACTGTAGTGTTATGAAACCGTTAAGGGCCTATCTCACTGAGCGGCGAATGCTTGCGAACGTTGCGAATTTGGATTCGCCAACTTTTCTGACGAATGTTGACGAAAATCAGCGACATTAACCCTTACTGTACTGGGCTATTTTGAGCACCCTCTGACTGGGGGGGGGGGGGGCCTGGGAGGCCCCCCCCCCCTATGATCTCGGCCGTCGATTGTCCGATGAACACGAAAATTTGCATGTTTGTAGATATTTACGTAAGGAACAAGATGGTATAATTAGTTTTTTCCAAATATGCAAATTTTTGTCGTTAGCCTAATTAATTATGCAAAACGCGCTAATTTTATGCATTTTACAGAAAACGTGTCTAAACTCCAATTTTTGAATGTTGAAACTCATTATTCATATGAAACTTCTTTTCTAACACAAAAAAGTTATTTTAATGTAATTAATAATGATAATTTATGCAAATTTTGATGCGATTTGTAATTTTTTTTTTTTTTTTTTGATATGCGCATACTAATTGTTATGTAACGCCTTACAGGTATATCCGATTTCGACGAAAATGGTATCAAAATGTGCGTAAGACTTGAGGGAAAAAAGTCATGAAACGACAATTCAAAATTCCAAGCAGTTGCGGCGCAATCTCCGAAAATGTCGAGGGGGGGCCTCCCAGGCCCCCCCCCCCCAGTACAGTAAGGGTTAAGTGACGTTTAGCGACAATTAGCAACATTTGAGCGAATGTCTCCGAAAGTGTTTGCGAAAGGCAGTTGGCGACTATTAGCGACTGTAAGCAAATGTTAGCGACAGTTTTTGCGAAGATTAGCAACTATTTGCCAATCCTTTGCCACTATTTGTGAACGTTTAAGACCTTTTGCTAACTACTGGTACTCAATGGGTCGATTTTATAAAGGAACCATATGGTAACGTGGTCGCTAGCTTTGGCGAAACACAGAGAACTGACGAAAACAAAGAGCAAAACCGTTTAACAACCGTTTGCAAAGGCTTGCAACTGTTTTGCAAACGCTTACAACTGTTTGCAAACGTTTGCGGAAAAATAAATTCGCAAAGAAATTTTGAACATGTTCAAAATTTCTTTGCGACAAGAAAAACTGTTTACAACAAAGAAAACTGTTTGCGATCTTTCTTGCAACCTTTTACAACATTTTACAAACTCTGGCGAAACCCCAAATTCGCTACGTTCGCAAGCATTCGCCGCTCAGTGAGATAGGCCCTTTAGGAAAACGCAAAGTTTGGTTTTGATTTATCTTGATAATCAGCTTGTAAAAGTCATGGGGTTCCTGGCTGACCTAAAGGTTCATAATTATCATTGCAGCATGAGCTAAATCCAGGATTTTGTTTCAGAATCTGAGACAAAGTTACCGGATCCCTTTAACAGTATCATTACCATTGTCATTCACTTTTCAACAGGTTCGACAGTTAACCATAGGAGGTCGTAATCTAATTGAGAATGATCCATCAGCATCGCATGACCTAGCCAGGTTTCTCTGTCTTCAGCCTTGTCTCACTGACCTAACGATACAGGACAATAAAACATGTATGGGACAATGTCCACAGGCACGGTTTCATGATGAATTCTACCACGAGCTTGCTCGTCTTGCTTTTTCCTCAAATGTGAGTTTTTAATTTTTCAATTTTTTTTCTTCAGATTAATTCTAGGTATTGAATCCTTGATTGGTGAAAATCGTATGTTGATATTTTCTAGATACTAAATAAGAAAGATCTGAAGTTTAACTTAATCGTGGTTGATTCTTGCCTTTTTACGCTATATCTCATGGACAACGCTCAAAATACACGGGGGCGGTGGGCGATTCGCCCCCGTGAGCTCCACAATCGCCCCCGTCAGATGGTTCACGGGGGCGATTGCAAAATTAAAAATCGCCCCCGTGGAAAATTTAAAATAAAGATTATCTTTTCTGATATAACTTTAACACAATATTGAGTATCAATTTTCAAACCTTAAACCAATAAAATGGAACTAATTAGATGCGGGATTAGATGGCGCTTTCTCTCACATCTCTATGGGTATTACCGATACAAACAACAGAGCTCGCAGTGCAGCTGTAGTGCGGCCGTCAGCAGTGGCTATACTGCGCCGGTAGTGCCGGTGTGCACGCTGACGCCCAATATCTGCTGGAGCTGGAGACGATCGCGCAAGGACTGAAACATGGAGAAGTTTTTCGTTGTGAAAAGTGTGAATCCTCTGAAATCTGGTTATTCTAAAAGATCAGCAAATAATGTAACTCGACCAGTAAATCAATATTGAGAAGAAGATCACCAAAGATGTTGCAGGGGCGGATCTAGGCGGTTTAGGGGGTTTAACCATCCCCCCCCCCCCCCCTCCCCCTTGGGCTGCCGAGTGAAAATGTGATGTGCATAGAAAAATGCTATCATGTGTCATTGTGTCCAGACCTACACAGTATTAGTAGATTTCAGTAGATGCCAGGAAAACATCACTTATGGGGGTTCAAAATAGCAACAACAAAAATCGCCTCGCCGCTACGCGGCTCGTGGACGATGCTCCACATCGTATTTGGGTTACCCCCCACCCCCCCACCCTTAGCAAAAAGCTAGATCTGCCCCTGTGTTTTGGAAGGATATGGTAAAAACTAAAAGTAAAGAAAGAATGTAAATAAGGTTGCTCCGAATAATGAGGAGGACATTATGTGCAGAGCGGGAAGAAATGGAGAGAATGTCATCACGGAGATAAAAGTCAATAACAGCTATATGTATAACAAGTACATTTCTAAGAGGGAAAATGCCGACTTAAATAAATGATAATGATAAAATACCAAGGAATTTAGGAGTTTCATGGGTACCAATTTAATGAAAATTTGTATTAAAAAAAGAGCCCCCGTCGGTACTAAAAGAGCCCCCGTGAGAGGGCTCACGGGGGCTCTTTTTTTTTGGAAGAGCCCCCGTGGACAAAAAATTAATTTGAGCCTTGCTCATGGATACATGAATTTATTAAGATAATCATATTGAATAAGTTATATTATTCATTACTTCTTTCTATTGAATATGCCATAAAGCATTTAGAAATTGGAGATGATATGTAATGACGTATAGACTCATTTTGATGCCTCCGCTTCAAAGTTCAAACCTTCAAAGGTTCGAGGAAGGGGGGGGGGGTGGGTGGTTGGGTGGGATAGATGAATCACAGTCACATTAAATAGGTCATCAAGCCTGTCTAGAAAGGTATTTGAGTACAGTTGAATTATTTTAAACAGTCCTAATTCTTCTCCAGCGCACATTTGTGAAAGTTTGTAGTATTTCTACAGAAAGTTAAACAAACATTTGATTGAGAAAGAGTTAATTTTGTTCTTGTTTTGAACTGTAACATTTACTAAATTTTAGAAACGTATTGCCATTATTTGTATTAGTAGTACCTAGTTGTTGTAGTAGTAGTAGTAGTATCATTATCATAATTATAATTATTATTAACAGTTTCATTACCATTGTTATTTTTTACTTTTCAACAGGTTCAAAAGTTAACCATAGGAGTCTATTTTCGAATGATAGATGATCCAAAGTCATCACATGACCTAGCCAGGTTTCTCTGCTGTCAGCCTTGTCTAACCAACCTAACAATGCATGAGGATCCATCTACATGTGTACATGATGATTTCTACCACGAACTTGCCCGTCTTGCTTCTTCCACAAAGGTGATTTTTAACACTTTCTTTTTCGTTTATACAGATTTAATCTAGTTATTGATACCTTGATTGATGAAATCGCAAGTTGATGTTTTCTAGTAACCAAAGAAGAAAGATCTTAAGTTTAACAGAGGACATAAGTATCTAAATTGATATAATGATGTTTACCGTATTGCTCATGGATAAGTGAATTTATTGTGTTAATCATATTGTATATCATTCATTACTTCTTTCTAATGTGCCTTAAAGCATTTAGAAGTTGGAGAAGATATGTAATGACGATCGACTCATATTCATTTTACATTCACATGTGCTGATGACAGGCGCGTAGCCAGGGGGGAGCGGTGGGGCAGCCCCCCCCCCCCATCAAAAAAAGCGGCCAAAAAAAAGAGAGAGAAGAGAAGAAACGAACAAACAAAGAGAGAGAAGAGAAGAAAAAAAAGAAAGAGAGAAAAGAGAAAAAAGTAAGAGGACGTGAGAAGAAAAAGGAGCAGACATAAAACACTTTTACAAATTCAGACAAGGATTAAGAGTCGAGAACGGTACAACAAATCGTCTTCTTTCTCTAACAATCTAATGAAACTTCAAAGCTTCCCCCTAGTTATTTGCACCCTTTGCGTGCTCACTCCCACCCCCCTAGAATAAAATCCTTGCTACGCACTTGGCTGATGTAATTATAATTTAGTCTTTTACAAAAGACAATTATACATGTACAAACACCAGTGATGACTGCCTTTGTATAAAGCATTCTTAAAATCAATAATATTTCAGCTCCTGAGAATATTTGTAAGCTTAGCATTACAACAGAAATTTAAAACATAATTTCATTTTGAGGTGAAATCCTCCTTGATTAGAGGGAGGGGGGGGGGGGTGCATAAATGAACCACGGTCACAATAAAAAAGGTTATCAAGCCTGTTGATGGATCCTTTAATAGGGATGTGAGTACAGTTTAAAAAAAATAACAGCCCTCATTCTTGTCCAGCGCACATTTTGTAATAGTTTGTAGTATTCCTACTCAAAGTTAATAACAAACATTTGATTTAGAAAGGGATATATTTTTCCTTGCCTTGTACTGTAAAAGTTACTAAATTGAAGAAACAGGTTGCCATTATTTGTAGTAGGTGTAGCTAGTAGTGGTAGTAGTAATTGTGGTATTATCATAATTATCATGATTATCATTTATCAGTTTCATTACCTTTGTTATTTTTCACTTTTCAACTTGATAAAAAAATATCCATTGGAGTCGGTATGTAATCTAAACATTTATTTATAAAATTGAACAATTGCTGCCAATATTTGTAGTAGTAGTAGCTAGTAGTGGTAGTGGTAGTAGTAGTAGTAGTAGTAGTAGTAGTGGTATCATTATCATAATTATAATTATTATTATTTAAAGTTTCATTACCTTTGTTATATTTCACTTTTCAACAGGTTAAACAAATGTCCATAACAGTATATAATCTAAATTTGAGTAAGCCATCGGCATCACGTGACCTAGCCAGGTTTCTCTGTCTTCAGCCTTGTCTTACCGACCTGAGGATACAGCTAGTCAAAGATATGTGGGGAGAAAGCCCAATAAAGATACAAGATGAATTTTACCACGAACTTGCTCGTCTTGCTTCTTCCTCAAAGGTGAGCTTTAAATGTTTTTTTTACATACAGATTAATTATGGCTAATGATACCTTGATTGGTGAAATCACAGTTTTTATGTTTTCTAGTAATCAAAGAATAAAGATCTGAAGTTTAACACAGGACATTAGAATCTGAATTGATTCATGCATTTTTTAGTTTTATAAAATGGCTCTAGTATTTTAAGCATCGTGATTGGTCAATACGCGTCACATGACATGTACACATTTTTGATGCAAGCACGATTTTGCAGAAATGAGTGCAGAAAAAAGCGCAAAAAAAGTTATAATACACGTGACCATGGAGATCCAGTGCGCGCGCGTACATGTAGTACGCGCTCCCTCGAGTGCATTGCAATTATTGTAGGCTACGCCTAGCTAATATTGTACGCTCCATCATGATCCCCAGCGCAAAGTACGCATAGCTTAGCTCTAGCTAGCTAGCTAGAGCAGAGTATTATTAAAAAGCAAATTTTTATTTTACTTTTGCCTTGGATTTAGGCCTGTTTTGACTTTTGGATTTTATATATGAAGCCAGGAATTTCAGCTGTCTGATGTAGACTCGTCTCTAGACCCACTGTATGGATTTTATTTTTAATCAAGGCAATGAATTCCATTGACTTTTTGGTAAGCCTGCAAGGTCTTAGTCTAGAACCAACATAACTCCAGATCTAGATCGAACTCTCGTAGACTCTAACTTAAGATCTAAAGTTTCTTTTGTTGCTATTTGTGTCGCTATTCTATAAAACAAATAACGCACTTGACCTTGTTGTGCGAAACGTAAATGCAGTGTACGCTCGGTTTCTTCAGATGGTGCACACTGTAAACTCGCCGCAAGCGGCTCGTTCACAGAGCGGCACCAATCTAAAGAAACCTCGCGTGTACTGCATTCACCGCTATTGCACTCTGGGACGTGCGTTATTTGTATAATATCTCATTGATACGTTAATTTATTATTTACCGGTAAGCATATTGTATGATATTCATAACTTCTTTCTAACGTGCCCTAAAGTATTACAAAATTGGAGATGATATGTAATGACGCAGTCTCATATATTCAGATGTGCTGTTGAAATAATAATTTACTCTCTTGCAAAAGACAATTATGCGTGAACACACACCAGTGATGATTTTCTTTGTAAATCGTTCTTGAAATCAATTATATTTCACCTCCTGAGAATATTTATAAGCTTAGCATTACAACCCACCCCGACGTACGTTGACACTAGCTCTTTCATTGGAACCCTCATGTCCCATTGACTTTTGAAAGTTCACCCAACGTAATTTGATCAAAATAGGTCGTCAGCTCGCCATTGCCTATATAACACATGTGCAACAAGTCAAACTTTGGACGCAATTTGCCACGCGATTGTAAGGTTTTAGGTCAAGCACATAAAGGATAACAAGCATGAATTATCATAGATCAGTTCTGACTGGTTCATTATGTCCATTTCAGCCAACCCCCAATGTAATTTTTCCATTTAGTGTAGGCAAATATTTTGCCGAGGTAATCAAAAACATGAATATTCATGAACGCCATGGACTATTTGATTATTTACAGAGGGGTGCAATTGTGCACCACATCAAACTCCCCTACTTTCAGTCAAGTATTTCATTGTATTATGTAGTTTGGTAGGTTTATTTTACTAACTGTTTAATTATCAGATATCAATTATAATTTAAAGATATGGAAAAGGTTCTTGTATTTCATATTTAGCAAAGCAATCTTACATACAAAATCACCATCAAGTGTCGTCTGATTCGAAAATGAGACAACTGGAGCAATATGCCAGCACATGTTTGTAAGAGCTTGTAGTATTTCTACAGAAAATCAATAAACTTTGATTTAGAAAGAAGTAATATTTTTCCTTGCCTTGAATGCTTCAACTGTAACATTTACCAAATTGAAGATCATATTGCCATAATATTGTATCCCCTGGCAGTATGCCGGAGGGGTGCTTTGGGATTCAGCAGCGTTACGCCGCTGCCGCGTCATATTCTTGTGTGCGCCTTAACAGCCACATTCCTTGACGGATTTATTTCAAATTTTGTATGGAGGTGTATCTTGGTATAATCTACACACCTATAATTTGTAGTGATGCTGCTCCCAGTGTTCCGTCTTCTCTAGGGTAAAAGGCCATATTTTTTTGATGGCTTGTGTGCGCTCTATAGGACACATTTCTCAAGGGATTTTGTTCAAATTTTGAACAAAGGTGTATATCTTGGTATAATCTACAAGCCTATAGATTTGGGTGATGCTGCCTACAGTGTTCCGTCTTTTATAGGGTCAAAGGTCATATTTTGATAGATGTCTTGTGTGCACTCTAGTGTGCGGTCTAACTGCATCATTTCTCTACAGATTTCTTTCAGATTGTGTATGGAAGTGTATGTTGGTAAAATCTATGCACCTAAAGTGGGTGGGGATGCTGCCACCAGTGTCCCATGTTTTATAGGGTCAAAAGGCATGAGTACACTCTGCAGACCCCATTTCTTGATTTTTTTCTTCAAATTTTTGTATAGAGATGCATCTTGGTACAATCTACATATCTTTATTTTTTGGTTATGCTGCACTCATCAAAGGGTCAAAGGTCATTTGTCCCTTTTGTGGGCTCTTACTGCCATATTTCTTGAAAGATTTCTTACAAATTTTGTATGGAGTTGTATCTTGATCAAAACTACACGTCTTTAGTGTTTGTTGATGCTGCCACCAGTGTTTGTCTATAAGGTTCCATGTCATATTTTTGTGGGTATAGTGTGCGCTCTGCAGGTCATATTTCTTGACAGATTTCTTTTTTATATTTTCTACAGAGATGCATGCATTATACTCTAATCTACACATATATTTGTTTGGCGATGCTGCTCCTAGTCTTGACAATAGTCCGAGCCACTGGGAGGGGAGAGGGGATCTTTGTCCCTCCTCCCAACATAAGGATGACATAAAAATCGCTGCCACTGCCGGGGGATACATTTGCATTGCGCGGCAATACAGATTGCGTTATATCTAGTTTGAAGTAGTAGCATAGTGCTAGTAGTGGTAGTAGTAATAATAGTGGCATTGTTATCATAATTATCGTTATTATCATTAACAGTATCATTTCCATCATAATTTTTCACTTTCGAACAGGTTCAAAAGTTATCAATCGGATCCTGTAATCTAGAAAGGAATGATCCGACGGCATCACGTGACCTAGCCATGTTTCTCTGTCTTCAGCCTTCCATCACCGATCTGACTATACAGGATTATTTTGGAGTGACATATCTACATGATGATTTCTACCAAGAACTTGCTCGTCATGTTTCTTCCTCAAAGGTGAATTTTTTGGGGGGTTTAGATTACATATAGTTATTGAAACCTTGACTGGTTAAATCAAAAGTTGATATTTTCTAGTAAGTGAAGAAGAAAAATCTGAAGTTTAACACGTAACATAAGAATCTAAATTGACTTTGTGTGCTATATCTCATGGATACGTTAATTAATTTATTGTACTAATCATAGTGTAATTTTATTATTCATCACTTCTTTCTAATGTGCCTTAAAGCATTTAGAAATTGGAGAAGATAATATTAATAAATAATATAATAATATAGTATTAAAAATGACCTACGGGTAGACTCATATTCATTTTATATCCATATGTGCTGATGAAATAATAATTTACTCTCTTACAAAAGACAATGTACACCAGTGATGCTTTCCTTAATAAGTTCTGAAAATCAATAATATTTCACCTCCTTAGAATATTTGTAAGC
The DNA here is from genome assembly GCA_035222895.1 of Strongylocentrotus droebachiensis. Classification (NCBI taxonomy): domain Eukaryota; kingdom Metazoa; phylum Echinodermata; class Echinoidea; order Camarodonta; family Strongylocentrotidae; genus Strongylocentrotus; species Strongylocentrotus droebachiensis. The sequence goes on along the minus strand of JAVYIG010016403.1, from coordinate 13,563 downwards.
TAAGCATTACAACAGAAATTTAAATTGGTATTCAATTTCGAAGTAAGGAACCTCTTTGACTGATTTATGAATTATGCCACATTAAATAGTCAATCAAGTCTGTCTATATACCCTTATAGATATCTGAGTACAGTTGATTTATTTCAACAGTCCTAATTCTTCTACAGCGCTTGTTTGTAAATGGTTCAAGCATTCGTGTTGCGTTCTATAAGTTGTACATGTATTAGCAATACTAGTAGAATTAGTAATAGCAGTAGTAGCAGCAGCAGCAGCAATATTAGTATTAATTTCATTGTTATTCTAACAGTATCGTCATCACCGTCTTATTTCTCTTTTCAACAGATTTAAAAGTTATTCATAGTATGTTGGGATCACGAAAGTTGTATATTCTCAAGGGCTGATAACATAATAATCAACCCTCTTAACAAAGACAATAATATGTGTGCCTTTTAAAAGTGATGACTTCCATTGTAAATCGATATAATAACAGTGATCATATATATCAGCTCCTGAGAATATTTAATCAAACGTGTTTACACATCCTTAGCGATCGGTATAAAGTTGTTTTTATGCCGCCGCTACGAAGTACCGTAGGCGGAGGTATTATGTTTTCGGGTTGTCTATCCGTCCGTACGTAAGTACGGTTCTTGTGATCACGTTATCTCAAGAACCGATTGATGGATTCCTGTCAAACTTAGGTCATGTATGTATCTTGCAGAGCCAATAAGTTGATTAGATTTTGGGGTCACGAGGTCAAAGGTCACATTGATACTTATGTATGCATACATAGCTCGTGATCACATCATTAGAACCGATGGACACATTACCATCAAAAGCAGGACACATATATATCTTGCTGAGCCGATGAACTGATTAGATTTTGGGGTCATAAGGTCAAACGTCATGGGGCTCATTATATATGCAAAAATAGCTTGTGATCGCATTATCATTAGAACCGATGGACGGATTACCATCAAACTCAAGACCTGTATGTATCTTGCAAAGCCAATGTACTGATTAGATTTTAGGGTCATGAGGTCAAAGATAAAAGGGCCAAACATGTATTTGAAAAATAGCTTGTAATCACGATATTCTGAGAAGCTGTTTAGTAATGGATTACAATTAAACTTGAATTTGAATAAAATGCTTCTGTTTTGGTTTGTGAAATCGCTCTATGGCGGAGGCATCAATTTTTACTGCGAGCAGTTGAAGTTCCATCTAGTTTTTTTTGACAGTCCTAAATCTTTCCCAACATATAACATTCCAACAGAAAGGTGAATCAAAACTTGATTTAGAAAGGAATTAATATTTTACTGGCCTTTTACTGTATCATTTACTACATTGAAGAAACCTATTGCCATTATTATATCATTATAAGTAATAGTAGTAGTAGTAGTATCATTGTGGTAATTATAATCATTAGTAACATTATCATTTCTATCGTCATATTCCACTTTTCAACAGGTTCAAAAGTTAACCATTTCAGGTTGTAATCTAGAAAGAAATACGCTATCAGCATCACTTGACCTAGCCAGGTTTCTATGTCTTCTGCCTTGTCTCACCGACCTGACACTAAAGAACTCTTACTATCGATTCCGAAGTCGCTACCTTCATGATGATTTCTACCACGAACTGGCTCGTCGGGCCTCATCCTCAAAGGTGATTTAACGTTATAAGGAAATATGAGACATTGATCACACTGTTGCCTTAAGTAATGGATAATGAAAATGTAAATTACTTTGCACCACAATTTACAACAAAGCAAAATAGGTTTAACCCAGCCAGTTCGCATAGAAAACTTATTTGAATGTGTTGTTACCATAATGTGACTCATTGCTTCATATTCGAAATCGACTGTTAATGATCGAGATGTTCAGTAATAACAACTCCTACAACATCCCTTGATATGTTTTTTGTTTTAAAACTTCAAATTAAAAGCTTAATTGCAGTTTAATAAATTCATGTTTATCAATACAAAACACTTTTTTAAAAGCATTAATCCCTTTTGTGGCTAGCTCACTCTGGAAGCCATACTGGGATGGGGTGCATGTGTTGCAAACAAAATTTGTGAAGTGGCGATGCAGGCAGGGGTAGATCTGAAAGAGGTTGCCATTTCATCTTGCCATCGCCTTGAGAAGAGATCCGTAGACAAAACTCATAAAACTTTTGTTCGTCTGAGCAACAGGAGGCAGCGAGATCGTTTTTATGATGCCCGCTTCACACTGAAAGGAAAAGATGGATGTGAGGGAGTCTACATCAATGAGGACCTCACTCCGATGCGTTATGCAGTCCTGAGGGCAGCAAAAAGGTCTTTGTCTGTAAAATGTGTTTCTACGAAGAACAGAAATATAGTATGCAAGAAAAAAGACGATGAATACGTCACTATTGCTTCACCTGGTGACCTCTTTGATTCAAGAGGGGGAGGAGTTGGAGCATAAATTAGTACATCTTTAAAGTACACACGTCTTGAATATCGCGTCATTCATGCAGAATCCCTTTGGTTGCATATTGATATTACAGATAATGTAAAAGTTACAGTTGGGATAATCTATAGAAAACCTAATACAAATGTAAACAATTCCAAGATGATCTGTTGAGTGTGTTAGAAGAAATAAGAGTAGATAAACATAAATGTGTACTTTTGGTTGATTTCAATATTAATTATTTGAGTGAAGAAGACACAGTAGAAGGGTTTCTGACATCATTACAATGCACAGGCTTGAATCAATTATTAATCACCAACAAGGGTAGCAAAGGAATCCACTTCTTTAATAGATCATATATATTCAAATATCAATATATCTGAAATTCATTCAGGTATAATACAATCTGATGATATTATTATGTAAAGCATTTCTACAACCAAACATTTCTTACGGAATAGAGGTGTGGGAAAGCGTTTATAAGACTAGCCTAAGAAGTATATTATATTCACAGAAAATGTCAGTTCGTGCTATAACATTGAGTGAATGGAGAACTCCTTCAGATCCATTATTTAAAAGATTGTGAATCCTAAATGTGTATAATTTACATGATTTATCCATTTCTACTTTTATGTTTGATCTAGTCAATGACAATTTGCCTCATATTTTGATAGAGTACTGTGACATTATACAACATAGCTATTCCACAAGACAAAAAGAAGGTGGACAATTACGTCATCCAAAATTAAAAACGACACAAGGTCAATTTTCATTGTCTTTTGTGGGCAGTGAATTTTGGAATAGATTACCTAATGATGTCAGATTGACAAGGTCAAGAAATAGGTTTCAGAATTCTGCTACAAGTTATTTGTTGAATAAGTCATGAATGAAATATCAAGTTAAATAATTTGCATATGTACACAATTTATATTTTACATTATTAGTTTGCAAATTGTAAGACATTGTTAAGTATTCTCTTTTTTTTTGTAATAGTAAATTCATTATTTTTTGTTTTGTTACTTTTTCTATACTGATTTGTACCAAAATACTTTGTTTAGCTGTTTAATGGGTTAGGCTCGACTAGCACATGTGCTATTTTCTGGCCCCTTTTACCAACCAATAGTTTCTTTTCTTGTATATGTTAAATCATTGCATGAAATGTATGTATTGCTGTTGGTACATAAATCAAAAAAATATAAAATTTAAAAAAATTATGATTTATCTATATTAAGCTTGTTTAAAAAATTAATTTGTGTAGGCTTAGACAGAAAAAAGCAATAGAAAAAATGAAAGTCCCTGCATTTTTTTTAAACAGCATTATTCAGGGAAATGTCAAATAATTTACATGAAATCATTTGATGATATGATATGCTTTCCTGACTTTTTCATATGTGAATATAATTTTAAACAATATTTCCACCCCCCCCCCCAAAAAAAAAAAAAAAAAAATATATATAAAAAATAAATAAATAAATAAATAATAATAATAATAATAATAATAATAATAATAAAACACAAACAATCAAACAACAGTGAATAACTATTTTGGTCAGTCAAAACAAATAGCCCTTTTTCATTCCAAAAATTAAGAACACCATTTAATTCATGTATTTGACTCTGATTTTACATCTCCCAATATAAACCAGCACAACCATCAACTTATCAGGGTAGATATATGACCCACAGTAGAACCACAGTAATATGAAGTTATTATTATATCTAATTTTCAAACAGATTGGAAAGCTCTGCATAGAAGACTGCGACCTGAAGAAAAATGATCCATCAGCATCACGTGCCTTCGCCAAGTTTCTATGTCTTCTGCCTTGTCTCACTGACCTGACGATGGGAGAGTCTGATAAACTGTGGCTTCATGATGATTTCTACCATGAGCTTGCTCTTTTTGATTCTTAAAGGGTAAGTTAACAAATGATCAACAAATGCTGTCTATTTCTCCCACGTTCCGCCAACAACTAAAAAGCGTTGTCGACAATCTGGAGAAGGTAGACCACCTTTCGCAGCTCAAGTAGAGTCTCTTACACCTTGATCTTTATAAAAACTTCCTAAAATAAAACTGAAGAGTCTAAAATGCTACTTTTTGTTTGAAATATGACCGACGCTCTTTGAATCAAGTTGCTTTTAAAATGGGTCACATTGATTTTTTTTTTTTTTTTAAGGATTGACATCTGAACAGATTGATGAAAAAGCTATGCACTAAAGGTGAAATCTAAATATGAATGACACACCAGTATCTCATGATGGTTTATATTATGATATTGTTCGTCGAGTTTCTACCTCAGATAAGTGAATTAAAACAAATCTCATACGGCAATGATAATGAATGATTCAAATAATTAAAATGAATTGAATGATACGTTCCAGACAAACTGAATGCATTATAGCAATATTATACACATTCTCGGACAGATGTCTATCCATATCTGTTGTGGCCACAGAAACTGCATAGTGAAGGACAATATCAAGACATATATAGATTGTCAGATCCTGATGTTTTGTTACCACCAGGACTGCAAGGACTATCCACCACTCTGGCAATCATCACACTATCTACAGCAACGTCAGCCACTCGGAGATGTTCCGACAGCACGTTCATCACAAATGATCAACCCACATCAAGGAATGAAACCAACAACCCGGCATCACTGCCAAACAGCCACGTCAGGAACATTCCTACCATCACCCAACCATTACCACCTCAACCAGTAAAGTTATCAATTACCATATCATCAGGAATACTTCAAGATGGAGGGAATTTTTGAATCAGCGCATATCTCAAGGGGCTGTAGCAAGGTCTCCTTTTTCCCTGTTTTTTTAAAGGCAGGCTTTACTACTTCAGGCTAGAAGAGATTAGACCACCCAGCGAGCCAGCGAGGTCACTGTGACAGGTGGCTATCTCATTAACTCAGCTCTCATTTAACATAAGAAAAAGAGGATCATGGGGGGACCAACAGGAACCGATTGGGGAAGTTTTCTATATAGAGGGAGCAAGTAGCTACAAGTAGGACAGTGTGCCTTTAATGATCTTATTGTAAACGTTCCCCACACAAACGACCACTTACCACTTTCTAAGGGTAGATAGGCCTTCTAGAAGCTTGGATCAGGCCATCATGATGAAATATGTATAGGACGTTAGTTAACATCATTATGTTCATAATTTCATTCTACTTTGCAGCATATGCAACATCAAATGACCAGATACATTTGCTGGAAAGCTTAATCAGGAATCTAATGTGGTGTTAGGGAGGGATTGAGTTTTGACCATCTATACGCTTCACCATGTTTCTGAGTATAAACGCAACCAGAAAGACATATTGATGCTTTATATGTGCAATAAGCAAGTCTTTCATTTGTAATATGCTTACAAGTGTGTACAAGTACAGTGTAATAGGGAAAAAATAATGTGCAATTTAGGTTTACAATGTGCAATTGGGTCAGTTTTATTATATATATATTCTACGAGTTAAATGTCTTTGAAATACGATTCTAATGTTATATCACGATTATGTTAGCACATTGATAGATACTTCAAGTTTGAATTTATTTGTAAATCACTAACATGTACATTCATTTTAGTCAGTACAATGTACATAAATGTTATTTGGTAATTGGAGCTAATAAATAGCAATTGTGATAATCGAGGTTACCCATGAGTAAAACTTCGATATATAGTTCTTTGGCAGACATTTCATTTTTGAGCTATTAATCAATATGTTATTGATTTAATGACTGCCAGCGAAATTTGGGTATTTTTTAACTTGTATGATAAAAAAGTTAGCAGTTAACATTTTTAATCGGCTGAGCAATGTTATGTTATGTAGGCCTACATTGCATTCATTATCTAATACATGTATATAGTGTATTAGGTCTTTACATGACTTGTATGTTCGTTGTAAATCTCATTCAAATCTCAGATTATCTGTCAATGACTACATAAGACCTGTTATCTGATTTCATGCAACTTTTAAAACAAAACTTCCTGTGGTGACAACTTAAAACATGCCAGAGGCTTGTCCGACATAGCAAAAACAAATAAATATATAAAGTGGATTCCAGCCCTGTCCAGCCCTGTAGATGCAATTTGCAAACACCGACTGGTAACTGGTGGCTAGGGAGAGACGTGAATTAATTGAAATACATTGTGTACATTAATAAACAGATTTATTTATATAGGTATATTGATCTGTTACAATAACGCCAGTATTATTGTTAAACTGTCGTCTACATTAATCGAAAGATAATATATCAAACAGTGCATGTTATAAGGATGTCAATGAGCGTGCGCTCTAGGAGTTTATCATTTAAAACAAAAAACAATTATTTTCAACAACGACACCGAAAGAGCGACTGGTATCCATGGAAATGAATAACCCAATTAAAATAGTTCAACATTCATTAATTGCATTGAGTTGAGGATGGTATAACAATAATAAGGTTGTTTACCTCATTGTATATAGTTCTTGGATGTTTACATGCAGAGTAAGTCGTATGTTTACTTCTTACAATATTTATATTCTTATTATATCTGGAAATCATGCTCATCTTTGCTCATATCTTAATAGGAAAAAAAAGCTGTTATTACTATACTTCTAAGAATGTTAAAGTGATTTGGTCCACAACGATATGATTAGAATATCCTTTTGTTATTGTTGTTTATTTTTGGATTTTTTGGAGGGGAACCTATAAATATAAATTAACATATAATACAAAATCAGAGAAACAGAATTGCAAAAGTTTGAAATAAGTCGGATCAAGAATAACTGGATATATGAGATCAGTAAAGTTTATCGAATCTCACTTTGGCTATTATTTCAGTGGATTGTGACGTAGTGACGGATAATCATCCTTGTTTCGTGTAGACAAAATATTACAAATTTCTGTTTTCCTCCAAGGGCCTTCACCTCTGGAGTACTACTCAAAATTATATTATGGAGAGTATATCATTATAGGTCTTTTTTTAAAGACCATATTGAATTAAAATCAATGTTTGTAATAGTATCTTTTGTGTTGGAACAAATGAGAAAGTTGTCTGCCACTAAATCATAGTGACATTATTGATTCATCCGATTTGAAATTCCCAAGATATGGTTATTACAACTTTTAAAAAATCATTACATATTCATACTTTGTCAGATTTCGTTCAAACCTTTACTAGTTTGCTTTTCTGATTTGTTTGCTCTTAAGTATGGATTAAGCAGAATGATGAAAATGGTACATGTTTATGTCAAATGCATGTGTCTTTTTATATAAGAAAGTGGCTGCATTTTCATTTGGGCATTTGTTGTTAATACAATTACAGGTAATATACTTTGATGTGTTTTATTGAGTTTTCAATTAGTGATAAAAGAAAGGGAGGAAAATACAATATGTAAGGGATGATATGCAAACAGATGATAGATATGAAGAGAGCGAGGTAGAAAATAAAATAGATAGAATGTGAGGGAGGGGAGAGAGAGAGAGAGAGAACAAGATTGGACAAAGGGAGAGGGAAAATGGAGAGAGAGAGAGAGAGAGGGGAAACAAAATTGGACGGAGGGGGAGAGGAGGTGGAGAGAGAGAGAGAGAGAAACAAAAAGAGAATGGGGAGGAGGACAATGGAAGATAGAACTGTCATTCGGCAAAACAATTCTGAGGGCGAGAAGAAAATGGAAAAGGAAACAACTCAAAACACATTCATTCAAATACGAACTCAAAACAAAGATCAGCTTTGCACATCAATCAACATGCCTATAATTATTTGACATGCATTGCTTTTAAAATGACTAACTGTTTAACTTTGACATGGATGATCTATTTGTGGTCCGTTATATATATTACGTGATATATCTGCCTGCCAAAGGCTTCAAGATTGTTTAACTGTTTCCATCTATAACGCTTTTAAAAGGGTTGTCATTGAGCTAATCAAGACTGAATATGTGTTGCTTTTAGTTGCTTTCTTTATCTCTATATGCACGGTCGCTCGTTTGCCACACGTGCAATTTTCATAAAACAATGGGCACCAACTGATGGAAAGATTTTTTTGTGCAATACAATGATTGTGCCCCCCCCCCCCCCCCCACAAAATGCAAATTTCCGGTCTTGATTAGCTCCTTGACAACCCTTTAAAACCGCTAAGATCAATCTTGCACATAATTGAAACAGTTAACTTCAGTGTTTGATATGTCTATCTCATAATGTGATATTAAAAATATATTTAATCCGGAGACAGAAGGATACATAATGGGTGTTACTGGAAACCAAATGACCACATTTCAGATGATATAAGTTGACATCCGAAAAAAATTCCGAAAAACATAACTTTGTCCCCCTACCGCGTCAAGACTTTACATGACGCTCGATCTGTACAGAATTTGCGAGATTTAGTGCGCCCTCTTTGTGAAAAGGCAAGTTAATGTTTTTTAGATGCCACGAGATTTGAATGCACTTAGTACAGGGAAATGCTTTCCTGGCTCTCATGAATAATTGACACTCATTCTGTAATTGTTTAGGGTATAATTATTATTAAAATATTGTATTTACGGTCAGGTATAATTGTGTTTCTTTGTATTGTAGTGATGATGAAGTTTTAGAACAGAATGAATATGTGAGCAAAGTTTGCGGGTGTACACCTCGTATTCAGGATGAATGGAAGACGATAAATACCACCTAATCGAAACGTCGAGATAGATCATGAGTGGGCACTTCCAGGGCTAACTAACCATGTCGAAAGAATACGTGGCATAAACATAAACCTCGTTCAAATATATCCTCACATTGAAAGGCTTCACAGATTACCAAAAACAAATATTGCAGTGTTGTTTAGTTTTATTTTAATTTCCAAGAGAACAATCAATATAAACATTCATGCAATAAATCAATCACAGAAATTAATGTATGTATTGCATTTTCCAAATCTTGATGTATTGTTCATTTGGATATTTGTAACAAAAGAAAAGTAAATCAATTTAAACTCAAGGTTATGTGTAATACTCACTACTCAGATAGCAGGTGGAAATGATTCGACCAACTAAGACCAACAACATGCACTCTCATATATTTCTTTCAAATCCTTAAAAGGGGATCTGGAAAAGAATACTGAAAAACGTCTATTTTAAAATGTAGTCCTTACAAATGGACAGCCCTTGATACTCCAGACAATAAGTAATCTAAAAGCTCCTACAAATATTACTCGTGAAGAATTCACAAAGCATTTCTTTTAAAGGACAAGTCCACTCGAAAAATAACTTACTTTCAATAAAAGCAGAGCATTTTTGGAGTGGACTTGGGCTTTAAAGACAGTCAATACTTCTGGGCCAGAATGGATTAGACCACAAAGAAATGAAAGTTACCCATGGATCGAAAAAGTGAGTTTTATTTTGCACAAAGACAAGGTTTCGAATCACGTCAATGATCAGCGCTAGATGGCGCTATTCATATTTCCGCTCATGCAGCGTTTACTGCGACAATTCAAAGGGCAGTCCAACCATTGTAAATAAGTTCACTTGAATGAAAGCAGAACAAGAGAATCAGAGTGGAATAAATTTGAAATAAATCGGACAAGTAATACAAACGTTATGAATGAATATACATGAAACCACTAAATCAATGCGAACCTCAAATTGGCAATTTATATAATTGGTCATGATAGCGTCACGTACAACTCTCCCGTCTTTCGTGTACAAAGATATCTTTCATTTTGTCTTTCTCTAAAGTATACCTTCTCACCTTTGGCACTACTAAAATCTTTTATCAATAGCAAATTACTATAGGTCCTGTGAAAAGAAAAAGCCCTCCTAGCCAACCATTAAAACAAAATATAGTTTTAAAGTAGTTTTATGTGTTGATACAAATAAGAAAGTTGGCCCGCACTACCGACATTATAGAATCAGCCAATTTAAAGTGCCCAAATGTCTAGTGGTTAAAGATTTCGAAAATTCATAATTTTCATAATTTCTGTCCGATTTCATTCAAAATGTCACCTGTCTGCTTTTCTAATTTTTCTGCTTTATTTAAGGGCAAGAGTATATGATCTAACGACCTGCCATGGTCAATCCGCCCCCTCAAATCTCGAACATTAATTTTTGTCACATCGTTTTTTTTTAACCTGGGTGCCGCAATTAATGCATCTTTAGTGGTTCCGCTCTCTAGCAATGATCTAGTGACAGAGTAATGCAATATGAATCTTCTGTGATGAATTAGGGATTGGGGTGATTAACGATGCCCTGACAAAAATAGTTGAAAAACACTGATCTAACATCCCTCTGGTTGTTGCTTAAGCCCACGCTTCGCCACTGCTCACCCACTCACTCAATCTCTCTCTCTCTCTCCCCTCTCTCTCCCCCTCTCTCTCTCTCTCTCTCTCTGTGGATTTAGATTGAAATCATATTCTTTTTCATAACTAAAATACAACTGAAAGACCCCAGGGGGACAATGAAAACCCGTCACAAATACAAATCAATATGATAATATTGGACAATGCGTGTGTTCATGCGAGGCATTGTGCTTTCATATTCATAACTCGATCGCGTCCACTGGAGTTCATGACACTGTGTGTTATTACTTCCTCGTACGTATGCTTTACATGTCGGCCTGTTTGGATCGGGGAGTCGACATTTCAGAACTATCCTACTCTCTAAACTCGAGCAAGTTTTATCGATTCGGCAAACGAAGTAATTTCAATGCAATCAGAGCCGGACAGTTGAGATTTCGGCTGGAATCATTATTCAAAAGATTCAAATTTCGCCGTTATCGCAGTTTACACCAAGTTGAGGTGCATATACCGCTGTACTTATTAAAGTTCTGATCTTACCACACGGACTGCTCGTAAGAACTATATCGTTAGACTTGTTCACCAGCAGATTATAGTTCATTATTCCTCAACTATTATTATGTCGAACCAATTTGCTGTGCCCCTGAACTAAAGGCAGTGAATGACGTCATTGATCTGCATTGAAAAGGCTACTGCTTGATTATACACATAACGTAAGTAGTTCATACCATTTCATATTTTTTAAAAGCATTCATTGTATTCAGAAGTCACAATATTAGACCTCTTAACAAATTGACCTATACAACAACAACAACAGCAGCAGCAACAACAACAACAACAACAACAACAAATGTTACAATACAATTTGCAGATTAACACAATAGTTAAGGATAATCACTTTCCTTGTATAATGTAAGCAATATGTTTTTTGTTTTTTTTTCTTTGTAGCACAACTTTTGTGATGCTTATGTGCAGATCATTGAAATAGTTGTAACATAAAAATTCGATGTACATGTAGTTTGTTGAACCAGAGTTAATGTAGCTGTGTTCAACATGATACCAATATATATATATATATATGGTGTCATGCTTATGTTCTGATGATTATGTTCTGATGTAGTGTTTTTAAAGGTTAGTTTTAGTTTCTCTTCAATCTGAATACATCATCACTATTCGTATATATACGAAGTGTCAGAAAATATTGGCATTGCAGTGGTAACCATATCATCTGATGTACATGTACATACACATATATGGTAAACTTTTGGATAATTACGCTTCATCCGGGTCATGTATTTTCTCTCAGTTGAAGGAAACGATTTCTTTATTTGATGGCATTATAATAATGGCATTCTGGAAAAGTCCACTTCAGTCAGGTGTACAACCATCTTGCAACTAATATAGTAAATTTAAGATGTAAATACATGTAGCTTGCATGATTATAATATGCTGATAAAAGATAAGGAGAATGGTTATGAATATCACTTGTAAATTTGTATTACAAGATCATTTCAACAACAAAATAACCCCAACCCCCCTAAACAAAATAAACATAATTGGCATTCGACCATACCTTTTCTGTTACTACTGTATGTACACAAGAACCAAATGAGATCCTTATACATGTAGTTTCTTATAGCGCATACACAAGTCGTTAACCTCCTGCCTACTTGTTTTTCAGGTTCCTCTGAGTTTGCATTGCTAAATAAATAGATTATCACCGTTCTACAAGCTCGTCGAATATATCCCCTCCAAAAGTTGAATACTATACTAAACATATAATAGGTGACAATTATAAGTCCCCTGTAATCATCTACATTTCTTTATGGCTTCTTTTTATTTTGTAATCCATGTCAAATTTAAAGCTATGTATTCAAAGTGCCCACTTCATTCGTATTATTTACTCTGTCTGGCGTTATTACCTCAAGTGCTATGTTTCAAGTCACGCCCCCATCCATATTTGTGGGTAATACCAAACTGCAGTTCTGCTCTTTATATATGTAATGTGTAACAAATGAAAGCGTGTAAAGTTGTAAACATGTTTACAGCAAAGCTTCTTCATGAGGCTATTGATATATATGATCTGTATACAATTGTTATGTACATTACTTTCAATAAGATTTGCTATCTTTATGTGGGGATAATATTGCAATGTCATGTTTCAAGTTTTTGTTCCACATTTTACACAAAATATATACAGACATGTAAAATATAAATTATGTAATATTTATAAACATGTAGTGTGATCATGTCTAATGATACTCAGTTCATATGATAGGTTAATTTGAATGTGAGGAAACTATTGAAAAGCAGTCCTAAATGATTTATAGGTTCCTGATAAAATAGACATTGTAGATTTTAAAATCGTAGCAGTAGAGAATAAGGAAAATTGTATACAAATGCATGTTCACCAATACCTAGAGTCACCCGGTTAAAATGCGTAGTCACCCGAACAATTCCATTCAAAGCATACATTCCTACTAGTTTATAGTACATAGTTGTGTTAAGGGGGGGGGGGGGGGGGGTAGTATGTCTTTGTCACTTTTCCTCTGTCTGCATTTGTCATCAAAAGTTGCATTTAGTGTGAAAGATGGTTCATTAGAAAATCAGGGAAAGAAGATTGTCCCGTTTTCGTTTTGTTGGCATCCCCTTGTTTCCTATTTCTAGTTCCTTTTGTAGTTACGACTTTGTTTAATTACTCATTGTTCCTAAGTATTAATTGAGGAGTCCAAAGTTGTACAAGCAGATGCTTTTTAAGTGGACCCCTCAGTCTCCAATACGTATTCCTTAATCTGTCTAGATAGTTATAATTAATTTATAATGTTTTTTTGAAACAGAAATAACATTGAATTGAAATTAAAGAGGTAAATCTTCATC
>JAVYIG010016402.1:0-31366 GCA_035222895.1 Strongylocentrotus droebachiensis | reverse complement strand
TCTCTGGATAAGAATTTACTGTATGTAGTTTTGGTGATTTCGGAGATGTACTCGGGTAACTCAAACTCGGAGTCAAGCCTGCCATTCGTGGTGATATCTGAGATGTACTCGGGGAACTCGAACTCCGAGTAGGAGGCAAGCCTGCCATTTTTTGAAACTGCTCGTCACGTCGTAAGTACTACTAAGTAGTACTAGTATTATTACTAGTGTCAGGAAACGCTGATGAAGAAACCCAAGTCCACAAACAGAATAATGATCGAAAATCGTGCTCAAAATTTCGAAACCTAGCTCAGGCCAGGCCGAGCTAAAGTGGATGTAGGCGGAAATAGTATATCGCAGTCACAGGCTTGTACAGCCAAATGTACGTGTAGCTAGCTAGCTCTGACGAAACTGGGTGGACTTTCCCCTTTTGGGAAGAGCAAAGGTTAGTATTAGACTTCGTATATGTCTAATTATATTTTATTTTATATATTGGAGTAAAAATAATATTTTTAAGGTATACAAAATTTAATTTCTATATTTAATCACCTCATCAGTACAGTAAAGAATATTTTGTGGACATTAAATAATTCAAAGCTGTCCTAATTACAAATTGGCACCGTATAAAAAGGGGGAATTCCCGCACTGCGTACCAAACGAATGCCGTGCTGTTTTGTATGTGACGTCACTAACAAAGTCGGCTCCGTCGATCGCTTCCGGAAGCTAATACACGCATTTATAAGCTACACTCGCATTTACAAAATTAACACGTTTGTGCTAGCTTTAATATATGGATGAAGAGTTCATTGTGTTAATACAACAGTCCTCGTTTGGTTCCTAACGTCGGGACGTTGAGGATTTAGAAGAAGAAGAAGTATAAAGTAGTCTACTCGATCGCTCTACTCGAGACTGGTGTTTCCCATCTTTTGTAAGCGCGCGCTGCACTGAAGGGATGGAGCTGGAGTGATGGAGATGCAGGCTGTTCTTCAGTTAAATCGCGGATCACATTGCAGCAGAGACAGGGACGGGCCGAGGCCGAGTCGGAATCTCCGACAGTATACCCAAGGCCAAGCTAGACTAGCGATAGACTTCAGACTTTGACCACGCCCTTGGAATATTTTCATCAGAATCGTCGCTGGGTTTTCCTAATCCTAGTTCTAGTGGTGTGCTGCCCTGTTCCTGTGTCAGTGAGTAAGACAATCACTGCAATCATTTGATTAACTGAAATTTGGAGAAGGACTGATCATTTTTAAAGTTTTAAAACTTTTAATTATTATGGTTAATGAATGTCAAATTCAAACCTGTCCATTCCACTTTCTTGAAAATGATTGAATCAAAGTCAAAATTGTGTGCCTTACTTATTGGCATCAGCAAACTTCTCTCGAGGGAGAATGTGCAACAACTTGTCTTCGTGACGATGGAACTCATTGAAAATAGGCAACTTTCTGAAAAGTGTGAAGAATCGGGAAACGCCCTCCCGCTCTTCCAAGCAATGAGGGATAGGGATCTTTACACTCACACTGATCCATCTTTACTACTTCAACATCTGAAAACCATAGACAGGCAGGATGCTGTGAGGATGCTGGAGCAAGAAATGGGTGTTCCATCACAAAAGAGTAAGATTTATCGTATTTGTATTGAGTCATTTAAGGTTTAAACTCTCATTTAAAAATGTAAAAAAATAAAATTCATTTATATTTTTATTATAGATCTAAGTACTATTAATTTTTTTTTTTTGGGGGGGGGGATTGGTTCGATGGTGGTTGTTTTTCAATGTTATCAAACAAAGGAGTTTCTGCTTTGTAATTGTTTTCCTCCAAATCTCTAGTTTCACTGGTTTATTTTGTTATGGGTGGAGGCATAACTGGCCACAATTTGCATTTCCAAGTTGAAAATGTAGTTGTATATATAATCAAGCAATTAATGAATGTAGTAAACACAATAAAAGATATATAAGAAGTCTGTGCATGATGACTTTTCACTCTTTAAAAATTACACTTTTGTGTCCTTCACTATACAGATCACTCTGCTGATCAAGTACCCGGAGCAATGTGGTCTCCAGGCCCCGCGGCATGTCACGCTCAACTGAATGTTGACTTCAAAGATGGTGCATCTAATCTAGACACCGACATGGCTCCTTTCCATCAAGGATGTTATACTGGTGGCACTAAGAACCAGAGGCATCTCTACAAGGAGATGCAACGTCTCCGAGCAACTTTCCAGACATTCCTGACAGGCATCATCCAGGCTCCAAAGGAGACATTGGAAGCTCATCAGCAACATGCTTTAAATTGCAGGGTTTAGAGAGGGAGCTCACAGCCGTGACATCTGTAGGAAACTGCCCAGCCATTCCTGAACGGCCTCCTAGAGAAGGCAACACAGGCATGATGGGCTCATCAGCAACTGGCTCTTCCTCCACTGGATCAGTGACGACACAAACAGCTGGACTGGCTTCTACAGAAATCCATCCTGTCGTGCCCAAACGGGTTCCTAGAGAAGGCAACAGAGATACCAAAGGCTCATCTGCAAATGGCCTTGGCTCTCCAGGGCTAGACAGGACACATGCAACTGTAACATATATTCCAGCAAGGCCTCCTCGTGGCGGCTATGAAAACCTCCCAATCCAAGAGTCACGCAAGATCTTCACAGCTGCAGTACCGCCGCAGACTGTCAATGCTGCTAGACCAGACGCAACTCATACAATCCATGTGCAGCAGCAGTATCCTGTAGGACTACACAGACCTATAGGCCAGGGTAAGCTTGAATGAGAGATTTTCTTTTGTTTAAAGCAGATTTGAAGTAAAAAAATTCTTAGATTAGCTGCCAAAGTGCAAGTACAATCAATAACTGTCTGATATGAGGAATATTTAAATAAAACTGACATAATTTGTCAACCTTCCTGGTGCACAGTGGGTAACTCTTGCCACAAGTACAACAGGAATTTAATTACCTTTCAAAATATTGAGGAATATGCCTGGTAAAATGCAACATTAAAAAAAATACAAACTAAACGTTCACTTTTGAATCTGTATGGGAGTTGACCAAAACAAGAGTTTTCATTTTTGATTGTGTGTGCATGTTGATATCTGTGAGGATATATTTGATATATCAATGAATGATTTGTATAAAGCCTTGTTGCCTGCTACATGTACATGACGTAGTAAACCATCTAATAAATTGCCTGGGGCAAAATAAAACAGCATAACTGAGGTGCACCTTGCATTTCTGTATCTTATGCATGTAGCACTCAGAAAAATCCTATAAGGCTCGTTCAGATATGAAGCAGTAAACTGGCAGTTTTAATTATAACGTTTAAGTGAATAGCATTTCTCTGCACCTGACAAAGGTCCTACGCATACTGAGCTCTGTGTTATGAGATAATTATGTGAAGCATATTGTACTTCAAAATCCTGATTTTTAAAAACGTGCATTGGTTTACCACTTCATATCTAAACAAGGCTTATTTTAAAGTGATAATGTTATTTCTTGCTTTCTGTGATTTTCAGGAATTGACGGGATGTATCAGCCTAAAATTGAGGTCGAGCAGCTTCATGGAAGGCTACCCCCATTGCCAGAGTAAGTCTATTAACCCATCGCAGAAGTGTCACCGTTTAGTGACATTTTATTCTTATCTTTTGATCCATAATGCTCTGAAATACAAAATGTTTATGAGTATATAGGGCAAAAAATTACTGGAAAATTTGAGTCCATTTCTGTTGCAGTACATTGTGGCGTTCATGAATAAGAGCGGTTTAATCCAAGATAATTCCTAAAGTCTCTAAATCAGCAATGCAGAGTGAACTTTATGATCACTATTTTCATGTACAAATTGTTGATTTTTTTTTGGTGGTAATTTTCATTTACACTGTTTCAAATGGTTAATGGTGGTTGTTATTTTAGCTGACTGCTAAGAAAGCATAAATGCTTGTAAGTAAGCAACCAGATGGCCGACGGCTCTAGCTCCTCTCCGAGGGACCTGGTAATGAGGATTAATGCCTTACCAAAGGGCAGTGGCGGATCCAGGGGGGGCCGAAACGGCCGCGGCCCCCCCTATTGGCGGCGCAAAAAAAAGGGAAGGAAAAAAAAGAGGAGAAAAAGAGAAAGGAGAAGAGAAAAAAAGGAGAAGAGAAAAGAAAAGAGAAGAGAAAAGAAACAAAGAGAAAAAAGGAGAAAAGAAAAAGAAGCCCCCCCCCCCCTCCCTCCCACTCCGGACCCAGGATTTTCCAAAAATCGCGCCGTTTTACTTTTTTCTTCTTCTTTTTTTTTCCTTTCCCCCCTTCTTTCCCCCCTTTTTTTCCACTTGGCCGCCCAAGGGGTGGGGGGGGGGGGGTTAAACCGCCGAACCCCCCTAGATCCGCCCCTGCGCGTACCCTAGATAACACTGAGTGGGTGGGGGAGAGATAGTCGGGTGAGAAAGGGGGAAGACAAGGAAATTGCGCTAAGTGACAGTAACGACAAATAAGGGAAAAAACTGTAATCAGAAGATTTGGGGTCATTCCAGAGGGCTTGGGAAACGTTATTGAATAGAGGGGGCCGGCCGCATAAAATCTTGAGTCGCGGATTCAAAGTTAAACGTATAAAACATCCCTGCGCTACAAAGGTCATCACTCTTTAATAAGAAATTTAAAAGGGCACAAAATTTTGGATGTCTTTTAAATAGAAGCTATAATTATAGTGAACAGTCAAATTTTTAATTAACGGTAAGGGGCCACTTCACAACTCTTATTTTGCCCTTCATTTGGCTTCAGCTCATACCAACTCGCTTGTGCTTGTATTTGAACTCATGTTGGTAGTAATCATGGACAGGGGGTGGCGATCCTTGGCCCGATAGGGGGACACGTTCCCCATGAAATTTAAAAATATAGCTAGAAAGAAATATAGCGGAAAGAACGTACATATTGGGCTTAGTGATTTTCTAGAATGCATAATTTCAGCATTCAACATTGCAAAATCTCGCTTGGTCGCTACGCCCCCTCGCCCAATTACACAAAATTATGATATGACGCTCCCGGCCGTGATTTATCCATGGTTGGTGTAATAGATCTCTTTTTTCTTCTTTTCATTTCTACTAACCTAATTGTGTGCTATCACAATCATGATTGTTTCATTTTCCCTTTAAAGCAGGCGCGTAGCCAGGGGCGGTAGGGGCAGTAAGAGGACATACATGTAGGAAGAAAAAGAAGCAGACAAAGAAACATTTTTGAAAATTCTGACAAGTCGAGAACGGTACAACGAATCGTCTTCTTTCTCTAATAATTTAATGAAACGTCAAAGCTTC
Source organism: Strongylocentrotus droebachiensis (assembly GCA_035222895.1). Lineage (NCBI taxonomy): Eukaryota > Metazoa > Echinodermata > Echinoidea > Camarodonta > Strongylocentrotidae > Strongylocentrotus > Strongylocentrotus droebachiensis. The sequence continues at coordinate 26,109 of JAVYIG010016402.1, read as the reverse complement.
CGCGCTTCGCATGGACGGGGGGAGGGAACTGAATTCAGACAAGAATTAAGCTTATAGGAGTCGAGAACGAAGCAACGAATCGTCGTCTTTCTCTAATAATTTAATGAAACGTTAAGCTTCCGCGCTTTGCGCGAGAGGGGGGAAACTGAATTCAGACAAGGATTAAGAGTCGAGAATGGAACAATGAATCATCTTCTTTCTCTAATAATTTAATTTAACTATGAAAGGTCAAAACTTCCGCGCTTCGCGCGAGAGGTTGCACGGGAGGGGAAAAACTGAATTCAGTCAAGTAATAAGAGTCGAGAATGGTACAACAAATCGTCTTCTGTCTCTAATAATTAATGAAAGGTCAAATCTTCTGCGCTTCGCGCGGGCGGGGGAAAACTGAATTCAGACAAGGATTAAGAGTCGAGAATGGTACAACAAATCCTCTTCTTTCTCTAATAATTTAATGAAACATCAGAGCTTCCGCGCTTTGCGAGGGAGGGGGAAACTGAATTCAGACAAGGATTAAGAGTAATTATGTGATGAAACGTCAAAGCTTACGCGCTTTGCGCAAGGGGGGGGGGGAGGGGAACCTGAATTCAGGCAAGTATTCAGAGTCGAGAACGGTACAACGAATCGTCTTCTTTCTCTAATAATTTAATGAATTGTCAAAGCTTCCGCGCTTCATGCGGGAGGGGGGGGGGTGAAACTAAATTCAGACAAGTATTAAGAGTCGAGAACGGTACAACGAATCGTCTTCTTTCTCTAATAATTTAATGAATTGTCAAAGCTTCCGCGCTTTGCGCGGGTGGGGGGGGGGGGGAACTGAATTCAGACAAGTATTCAGAGTCGAGAACGGTACAACGAATCGTCTTCTTTCTCTAATAATTTAATGAATTGTCAAAGCTTCCGCGCTTCATGCGGGAGGGGGGGGGGGTGAAACTAAATTCAGACAAGTATTAAGAGTCGAGAACGGTACAACGAATCGTCTTCTTTCTCTAATAATTTAATGAATTGTCAAAGCTTCCGCGCTTCATGCGGGAGGGGGGAAACTAAATTCAGACAAGTATTAAGAGTCGAGAACGGTACAACGAATCGTCTTCTTTCTCTAATAATTTAATGAATTGTCAAAGCTTCCGCGCTTCATGCGGGAGGGGGGGGAACTAAATTCAGACAAGTATTAAGAGTCGAGAACGGTACAACGAATCGTCTTCTTTCTCTAATAATTTAATGAATTGTCAAAGCTTCCGCGCTTCGCGCGAGAGGGGACAACAGAATTCAGACAAGGATCAAGAGTCGAAAACAGTACAACAAATCGTCTTCTTTCGCTAATAATTTAATGAACCGTCAAAGCTTCCGCGCTTCGCGCGAGAGGGACAACGGAATTCAGACAAGGTTTTAGAGTCGAAAATAGTACAACGCATCGCCTTCTTTCTCCAATGATTTAATGAAACGTCAAAGCTTCCGCGCTTCGCGCGGGTGGGGGGGGGGGGAACTGAATTCAGACAAGGATTAAGAGCCGAGAACGGTACAACGAATCGTCTTCTTTTTTAATAATTTGATAAAACGTCAAAGCTTCCGCGCTTCGTGCGGGAGGGGGGGAAAACTAAATTCAGACAAGTATTAAGAGTCGAGAACGGTACAACGAATCGTCTTCTTTCTCTAATAATTTGATAAAACGTCAAAGCTTCAGCGCTCCGCGCGGGAGGGGGGAACTGAAAAATAATTAAACTCCTGGCCACGGGTATATAGGGTTAAATTTGTAGACATTTGGACTTTGGCATTAATATATTTTGTTGGTAATTGGTGGCTTCTTTTTTCGGTAATCGGTGGCCTCTGCAAACCCCCCCCCCCCCCCCCCCCCCCCCACTGAAAAAGGTCTAGCGACGCCCCTGCTTGTAGGTACTGGTATGGTGCTTCTAATATGACCTTGTCAATATTGGTATGTTGAGTTGAAAAAAAATTCCGGCCCCCCCTATTGGAAAATCCTGGATCCGCGCCTGAAAGGGCACTAGCGCATCGCCTTGGTTTTGAACCCGGGTCACCGGATTACGAGACCACTGCTCTACCAACTGAGCTATCGCGCCTTCTCCTTAATATACATTTTGATTATTTTTAAACAATTAATGAAAAGAGTGAAAAATAAAAATGGTTATTCCCAGTTTGAGGAGGAAAAGCTGATTCATTTAAACCTTTGGACCTTAGAAGAAAAATGCTATGGTTTAATTGATTGCTCCACTGGAACTGAACAATAAATACTCCAGTCACTCGTGCAGCCTAACCAACATGAGACCGACTCTAAACCACACAAAATATACAGTATCAGTATCTGAAATGGCCAAGAGTTTGTCCATTATCAGTGGAATCAGAATTTGTTTGGTAATGTAACTGGGATTTAAACATGTTTAAATGCTCTTTGAGAAGGGGATCGACCCACAAAACAAGTTGGATTTCTTAAAAAGCAGAAAAATGATTTAAGAGATCATTGAAAATGAGAAAAAGCTCGATACTAGTATAAGGGATGAGAATTTTACAAAAGTTGTGGAATGGATCAAAGACATTTTGCGAGAATTACCAATGACAATTTTGTTATTTGTCTTAATTAATGCATCCACAGACGTCCTCCACGAAGGCCTGAGATAACGGAGTTGGAGCTCTGTCAACTGTCCAGGCACTTTGATGCTGGAGTCATCAATCTCTTCGGCCATGAACTAGGGTACAGCTCTCAAAGAATCTCCCAGCTGATGTACGATAGTCCCCGCGATGTATCCAGGGTGTTCTACCGTATTATGGTGGATTGGCGAAGTGCGCAGCATGGCGATTCTAACATGAGGGAGAACCTAGCCAATCACTTACGCAATATCCAGTGTATGGAACTAGCTCATGACCTCGAAGCAGGACGATTCAGATGATAGTAGGAGAAAGATGATTAAAGTTAGATTCCGACAGTTTTGAAGCAAAAGAGATGGAGGCATATGGTGAAGCTCAGAGTCGGAGCATTCATACCCAGTGTGTGGGACTAGCTGATGACCTTGAAGGGGGACGGTTCAGACGATAGCAGGAGAAAGATGAGTAAATATCAGATTCAAACAGTTTTGAAGCAAAAGAGTTGGAGGCATGGTGAAGCTCAGAGTCAGAGCAATACCCATGCAGTGAGTGATTTCAAGTTGGGTGTTAGTGTTAGTGTTTAGAGCAGTGAAGAGCTCTTAAATTGAGCTAAAAATCTGCTGATGAAATTAAGAGCCTGATACCAATATCAATATCGATAGCTTAACACTAACACCAAACTGGAAATTAACATTTGCATAATTTGCATAGTGTTAGTGAATAGGAAATTTGTATGTAAAGTATAACACCAGCCACAAAGGCTGGTTCAGCAGACGACAATTTTGTAAAAATCGATAACACCAGCTACGGGAAGTTAATGATATTCAGAGGTCAAAGCCTTAACACCAGCTGATTTCCATTTCGGTGTTTAGGGCTGGTCTTAGTGTTTATTAAACACTAATACCAGCCCTAAACATCCAACTTGAAATCACTCAATGTGTGGGACTAGCTGATGACCTTGAGGGAGGACGATTCAGACGATAGAATCATGAAGTGGCCAAAACAACTCACTCAGGGCTAGCACCCTTCTGGAGTGGACTTTAAAAGATTATTATTATTATTATTATTATGTTATACACTCTGAAGTCATACCACATGCAGTTTTACATGTTTTTCCATTTTGTCATGTTATCCTGTACTTTACTGGTTTAATGCTTCTTTTGTAGTACCGGTAGAATAATCAAGTTTCATTTCTAATATGTGTAAAGTGTATGGAGACACCCCTGTATCATGCAACACACACACAAAAAAACATTAACAGAGTTGCATGTACATGTATTCATTTTGTGTCATATGCCAAAAATGCACCGTTCAAATAATCCAATGCAATCGTTACAGCAAGTCAAAATCAGAGGTCATCGCAGTAGAGGTATATTTACATGTTGTTTGAAGCCCTAAAGATAAACCAGATGCATGAAAAGAAAGGGCACAAATTTCTGCACATACTGTGTCTATTTTATTGCATGACTACATTGAGTTTGACGCCGGGAAATTTAAGTAGGAAAATGTGTTTAAAATCTTTAAATTTGCAACATATTGAGAGGACCAATCATGTTTTTCAATTGCAATTGGCAATTTGTTTCAACTTTTCAACAAAATTGCTATCCATGTAAATATAGTTTTTTTGTGGAGACATTGCATTTTCATTAGAACATCAGGAAAAGAAATATTATTGTTGCCAATTTGAAGAACAGCATGTGATCAATTTAGCTCCGACCGACCCTACCCGGAAAGGTCTAGTTTAAGTACATGTACATGCATGTGTTCTATATAGGCTAATGGACAAAGGGAAGAGAGGTTGGAGCTTTTAGGAGATGACAGATTAGAAAGAATCCTCATTATGTTTTAAGAAATAATATTGAGCTGATCAGAAAAATAACATTGCACAACAACCATTTTTTCTAGAGCACCTGTAGGGACAGATAAAATCTGTGATTAAGTTGTATTTATCTGAATAAAATGTTTATTCAAATAAAATTTTCATTCAGAGAGTGTTTTTACATACAATTTATTCCTATTACATTTCCTCAAATTTTGTTGAGATTCGATTGCATGAAGTGTCTTCGTTTTGTGTTGCATAAATGCACAAACTGCATAAGTTGACAAATTGTGGAGATTCGATTGCATGGTATGTCTTCCTTTTGTGTTCCATGAATGCACAAACTGCCTGCCTGATGTCATGAGTATATGACCGTATGCCTTTTGATAAGACAGTTTATATATAATGCTGACAGGCGTTTGCTTGTATGATGTATATTTTATTTTGTATAGACGCGTAAACAAGAATGATAAATCTGATAGTTTAATTTTTAGAAATTATATCCATCATTTTGCAGAAGTGGGAATATCATGTTTATTTTTGTACAGTAGTTTTATGAAAGGATTTTATTCAAACCATGTTTTTTAATCAGATGATATATTATCATAAATTTATATATTCAAGAGTCTTTCATATAATATGAATTTGGATTGAACTACCGGTAAATGTTTTACTTTGAATGGTACATATATGACTGAATCAACATTAATTTCACTGTACAAATTGCAAGATGTAAGAAACAACTGCTCATTCTGATCACATATATAATTGTATGAATACCGCAAGATATAACAATTGAGATTATGATACATTATGTAATTTTTAAATAACATCAAACTCATGAACAAGATGTAAACATCCTGCTCATTTTATACAGTACTTTATTCCCATCTCTGTCTTAAGAATATATTATATTCACTTGTAATATACTCTATAGTCTTTCATTGTAATGCAATATCAATAAACCGGTAATGAAATGATTTGCGAATTTATTATGAAAAATTATACAGTTATACTATGTTGTACAATTCAAAAGAATGGTTTGTCATTGTAATCCAGATTTTATTAACACATAATTGTATGATCACATAATTGTATAAATACTGCAAGATATAAAATTGAGATTATGATACACTATTTAAATTTGTCAATAACACCATGCTAAATGAAAGTAAGCTCTCTTAAACAAGATGAACAAATGCTGCTCATATTATACAGTACAGAAAAGTATTTACATCTCTGTCTAAAGAATATTATATATTCACTATTAAATATACTCCATAGTCTTTCATAGCAATGTAATACCAATATATACTAGTAATAAAATGTTTGTGAATTTTTAATGAAAGATTATACAATAAGACTACATTGTACAATTCAAGAGCATTTTTTGTCATTGAAATTCAAATTTTATGAACAATGCTGCCAAAGTTTTTAACTTTATATTTTGAAAAGATTTTTACACATTTCACATTTTATAAAATCTTTCATTTTCATGAGTGTACTGCATAGAATAAATACTGTATACTGAAATACTGTGTTGATTCAAGTGGAACCAACTTACCACAAAGTAAACAAACCAGTACTATTTGTGTGTGGTAACAAGGAAGTAGAATGACGAAAGTCATAGCAGTTATGACATTAATGTGTGGAAAATCTGCATTCATTGGGACTTGATTGTACATTATATTATACTTTTTTTATACAATGTTAAGGCTCGTTCAGATGAGAAGGGGTGAACCATGGCATGAAAAATAAATTGTATTACATGAATGGCAACTGCGTGTCACAAAGGTCCTATGCATAGGACATAAGTGTATTTACTAAACTCTGTGTCATAAGATACAGGAATATGAAGCATATTATACTTGCATGGGTTATGACAAAAATTAGAAAAAAATAAAATAAGAAATCTTCCGCGATTTACCGAGATTTACCGATTTATATCTGAACGAGGTTATAAGAATGATAGGCCCAGAAACTTTGTCAGTGTGCATAAATTATTGTATAAATGTCTTTTGACTTACAATATCATATACAGCTTGCTTCTACGTTTGCTCTTTATTTTTTATTCCAATACATGTCTTCACCATCCTACTCGGAAAAAAATTTGAAAGAAGGAATTATTGAATTACAGGAAGTGATATTTTTTCTTCTCTCTTATCTTTACACGATTAGCACCATTTTGTTGGAAGATAGTTTATTCAAGTCAATGCATATAAATCTCTCAAACATTATTGGCTATTAATTACACAAAAGCTTGCCCGATATAGCAACAACTGAGGTAAGCAGGGTGGATAACATACATAGAGTGAATGACAACACAAGAAGTATGAATCCAACCGTTAATAGTTCTTTAATTTTAAAGCTTTGAATCACAACACGAGCATCGATGATTCACCCGTGATCTATCGATTTCTTCTACCTTCGCGCATCCTGCATTAGACAAAGACAAGGTAAAATAAACAGGGAGAAAATCAGTTTAAACGTGTTATTTAATATGTAACGAAAAAGAAATTAAATAAATGAATAATAAAAATAATGATAATAATGATGACAATTTGTTTAATATAAAACACCATATCAATTTTGCAGAAATGCTCAAGGCACCGAGAGTAAGCAGGAAAAATGTTAACTATAATTAGATGTAAATAACTCTACAGAGGACATGGACAATATAACTGAGAGTAAAATAGAGTACATCGAAAAAATAAGTTGACATATACATACTCTAAGGAAATATACATGGATGATAAAGATGAAATGTGGAAATAATGAATTAATCGAAAGCGGTTTTTAAGAGTTGAGTTTTAAAAGAAGACTTAAATGAGTTTATACGTTTGCTATGGTATATAATGATTCCATAGAACTGATCAAGCAAGTGCAAAAGATCGACCCCCACCCTCTCCTCATGAATGTTGTTGTTTTGGGCACTACAAGAAGAGAAGAGTTAGAAGATCTTAGTTGTCTATGAGGATTATGGAAAGTGAACAAAGTAGAGTTGTACTAAGGGAAAGTATCATGCAAACAATGAAAAACAAGTAACAAAATAAACAGCTATTAAAGCTAAGTGGAAAATGCAGCAAGTGTGAACGGAGGCGGAGAGGTCGATAGAAATTGTTCAACAATTTGTAGTGAATTTTTCCAGTTTTAAATAAAATATGGTTTTAATCCATCAAAAAATTATCCTTTATGTCTCTAGTGTACTCGATGTTCTTTTATAAAAAAATTTAAAGAGTCGCAGAAAAGGTCAAGAACTGATCCATTTATTAATACAAAATATTAATAATATAATTTTTTTTCTTCCAACTCGGCCCTTTTAGCATATTTTGACCACCATTATAGCGAAAACATTTCTAACCTTTTCTAAGGCAAGTTGTCTTTGTTTAAATTTTATGAAATACATGGAAGCGTCGATCAACAATTATTTTCATCATCGCTGAAGTGATAGCATGAACTTGCAAAGAGTCTTGACTAACCTGATAAAGCCATAGCTCTGCTAAACTCATTCTTCAAAAGGTCCAAGAGATCTTTCAGCCCTTCTTCTCCCTAGATAATGAATAATGACAAAATTAATGAAAGTCGATCAAGTTATTTTGAAATGCCATTAGAAACTATTTATACACTTGACATGAAAAAGATAGCGATGCGTTCATGGGATGCATGCTAGAAATGTTTTAAAGTGCAAGTAATACCATTTATGTTAAATAATAATGACTGATAGACAATATGCTACTCATTGATTCAGATTTATAAAAACTAATGTTCCTCATATAGAATTCCCTTTGACGAACTTCTTTAGCACCTCGTACAGTCAGAATCCACAAGTGGCGGATCCAGGGGGGGGCGAGGGGCCCGGTCCCCCTGGGAAAAAAACATTTACTTTACCATTTTGGGGAGATGGCCCCCTCCCCTGGCGCTCAAGGGGGGGGGGGGGGTGCGATTTTTTTAATTTTCGAGGGCCTCCCAAAAAAAAAATAGTGCCCACTACCCCCCCCCCCCCCCTGAGCGAATTATTGGCCAGCGCGATTTTCAAATTTTCAGGAGTAAACATTTTTTTTTTTAAATAGTGCTGATTTCTCCTACATACCCCGCACGCTATGCCATAGATAGCGGGCCGACCGATGAATGCTGCCCGAGCGCCCAGGGCAAGTGCTTTGATGATGTCCGTCCCAGTCCGTACTCCTCCATCTACATAGACCTCAATGTTGGTACCACGTACTGCTTCTACTACCTCGGGGAGTGCATCCAACTGAAAGAAAAATAAATAATAAATAAAAATATCAACAGACATTTAAAAAAAAAAGATTAAATAGATAGATAATGATTAAATATACGTGAATAAATAGATAAATAAATACATAGATTACAAAAATTATAAATAAATGTGATAGTACATATCAAGACAGTGGTATTTAAACTTTACAACAAAAATTGCTTCTGTTTTGGTTTGTAAAATCGCTATCATGAGGGAACTCAGTTTACAAAAAGTAATGATTATAGACAGGAGCAAAAATTTATTCATAGGTTAATACAAAAAAAGTATTGTAACAAGCAATTACATATCAATTTCTGGAGAATATGGGGGTCTAAACTTTTAAGGGGCACAAAAGCACATTATTGAGGCACATTAATTTAGGAGTGAACGTAAGGAACAAGTATACCACTTACGAAAAGCACTTTGTGTCTCGTGGAAAGAAAGGGTCCTTTATAAACTGCAATTATTTTTCAAAGCGGAACTTGGTCGGTCCAAGTCCCGTTTAGATTTTAGTTTTTTACCGGTTCAATTCAATGAATTGATTTAAATGAATGTGAGAGTTTTTTTTATTTTACCGGGGCGATGGCTGTGTCGAGTTGTCGTCCGCCATGTGCCGATACCATGATACCATCTACACCAGCCGCGACAGCCTCTCGGGCCATCTCACCTGGAATATGGTATCAGGGAGAGAGAGAGGGGGAGGGGTAAAGAAAGAAAAAAGAAAGAGAGAGAGAGAAAGAGAGAGAGAGAGATACAGAGAGAGAGACATATTGGAGGGGGAGGGGATGGAGTAAAAGAAAGAGTGGAGATGAAAGATTAATTTCTTTTGGGATAATATACCACCACTTTGCAATCAACTCTTGGTCATTCAGTAGATATACCATCAAAATAACTTCTTCGTCATCCAGTAAATATACCATCAAAATAATTTCTTCGCTATCCATTAGTTTATACCATCAAAATCACATCTTCGTCATCAATTAGATTTACCATCATAGTCACCGCTTCATCATCAAGTAGTGAACTGTAACATCAAAATCACATGTTCGTCATCCAATAGATATACCATCATAATAAACACTTCGTCATCCAGTAGACACGTCACTTCTTCAGTAGACGAGTCACTTCTTCGCCGCCAGTAGTCCATTCTTCATCATACAGTAGATTAGTAGAATATACTGTACCATCAAAGTCACTTCTTCGTCATCCAGTATATAAACCATCAAAATCACATCTTCGTCATCCCGTAGTTATACCATCAAAATCACTTTTTCGCTATCCATAAGATACACCTTCCAAATCACACCTTCGTCATCCATTGGTTTTACCATCGTATTCACCGCTTCGTCATCCGGTAGTTATAAAAAATGTACCATTAAAGTCACATCTTCGTCATCCAGTTGATACACTGTACCATCAAAATCACACCTTCGTCGTCTATTAGATATCCCATCAAAGTCACATCTTCGTCATCTATTAGATTCCGCATCAAAGTCACATCTTCGTCATCCAGTAGATACACTGTACCATCAAAATCACACATTCTTCATCAATTAGATATTCCATCAAAATCACATCTTCGTCGTCTTTTAGATATCCCATCAAAGTCACATCTTCGTCATCCCGTAGTTATACCATCAAAATCACACCTTCGTCATCCCGTAGATATACCATCAAAATCTGATCTTCGTCATCCAGTATATATATACCATCATAATCACTTTGTCATCATCCAGTACATACCATCATAACTTCTTTTTGATCCTGTAGATATTCATGTACCATCGATATTACCTCTTCGACATTCAGTTAATTTTCATGTACCATCAAAATTACTTCGTCGTCGTTTGGTAGATGAAAAATTAAAATCACTTCTTCATCATCCAGTAGAATATGCTGTACCATCAAAGTCACTTATACGTCATCGAGTAGATATACCATCAAAATCACATTTTCGTCATTCAGTAGATATACCATAAAAATCACATATTCGTCATTCAGTAGATATACCATCAAAGTCACATCTTCGTCATCCCGTAGTTATACCATCAAAATCACGTCTTCGTCATCCAGTATATAAACCATCAAAATCACTTCTTCGTCATCCAGTAGACATACCATCATTATAACCTCTTCGCCATCCTGTAGATATTCATTTATTATCAATACTACCTCTTCGACATCCAATTAATATTCATGTACCATGATACCATCAATATTACTTCTTCGACATCCAGTAGATATACTATCAAAATGACATCTTCGTCATCCAGTGGATATACAATAAAAATGACTTATTCGTAATATAGTGGATAAACCATCAAAATCACTTTTAATCATTATTGTCATCCAGTCATGACAATTAGACGCGTAAATAACAAGACCCTCCACATCAATTTTTTAAGTTGAAAAGTGAATAAGTGTTGTCAATTTTTCTTCTTTCTTTTCACCAAGATGTATGTGTAACGTTACAGTGACATAGGTAGATCCTGACCTTGTAACATTATTTTAAATCAATCGACGACGTGCACACTTAGAGCCCCCTCAAAAACGGGGTGATTTTTTAAAGCACAAACTCTGAATTTGCAAAAATCTCGTTGATGCAGCAATGACAAACCTGTTAGTACCCCTTTGACGATGACGGGGATGGAGGAGATTTTCTTGAGCCATCGGATGTCGTCCCAAGTAGTTGCATCATCGATGGTATCAGCCAAGTCCCAGAGGAGCGGGTCGCCAGCAGCTCTGGCTTGATCGGCCTCTTCCTTCATCATCTCCATGTTAACACATCTTCAGTCACAGGAGGAAAACTATACATTATCCATTTTTTGTTTATAATACACGATCGCAACTAATATAGAACTAGATGGAATTCGACTGCGCGCAGTCGAAAATGATGCCTCCGTCATAGAGCAATTTTACAAACCAAAACACAAGAAATTTTTCAAATTCAAGTTCAATTGTAATCCATTAACAGGTTCTCAGAATATCGTGATTACAAGCAATTTCTCATATACATATATGACCCTTTGATCTTTGACCTCATGACCCTAAAATCTACTCAGTTCATTGGCTCTGCAAGATATCCCGAGTTAAATAGTAATCCATCTGTCAGTCCTAATGAGAATGCGTTCACAAGCTATTTTTGCATACATAATGAGCCTATGACCTTTGACCTTATGAACCAAGAATCTACTCAGTTCATTGGCTCTGCAAGATACATAAATGATCTAAGATTGGCAGGAATCCATCAATCTGTTCTGATGATAATACGATCATAAGCTATTTTTGCATACATAATGAGCCGCATGACCTTTGACCTTGACCTCATGATCCCAAAATCAAATCAGTTCATCAGCTCTGCAAGTAACATACATGACCTAAGTTTGGCAGGAATCCATCAATCGGTTCTTGAGATAACGCGATCACGAGCTGTTTTTGCATACATAATGAGCCCTGTGACCTTTGACCTTTGATCTCGTGACCCCAAAATCTAATCAGTTCATGGCTCTGCAAGATACATACATTACCAAAGTTTGGCAGGAATCCATCAATCGGTTCTTCAGATAACGCGATCACGAGCTGTTTTTGCATACATAATGAGCCCTGTCACCTTTGACCTTTGACCTCGTGACCCCAAAATCTAATCAGTTCATCGACTCTGCAAGATACATACATGACCAAAGTTTGGCAGGAATCCATTGATTGGTTCTTCAGATAACGCGATCACGAGAACAGGACGTACGTACAGACGTACGTACGGACGGACGGACAACCCGAAAACATAATGCCTCCGGCTACTACGTAATGCCTCTGTCACATATACACTCCGGGGCCCGTACGGCGAGTAAAAACAGACATTTTGGGAATTTCCGGCCGGTGTCCGGCCGGCTGCCGTCAAGTTCCTACGGGCGCCGGGACAGTTTTCTAAGCCGTACGGGCGCCGTGGTGCTGAGTCGGCTGCTCCCAATTCTCCCGGCGTTTTTATCTGACCGTTAGCCCGTAGAAAGCCCGTAAAGGGCCCGTGGGGCACCTTACGGGTCCCGTGCGGGCTCCGGACGGTGACCGGACGGGCCCCTCACGATTTTGGGGGTCAATTTTCATGAAAAATCTTTACGGGCGCCTTGCGGTGCTCAAGGGTTCCGTACGTGTAGAGTACCTATACGTACGTGTACCCTACGGCGCCCTCACGGGCCCCTCAAGAGACCCGGGTGATATGCACAACAATAGGCGTCTGCCGTCCGGGGGCCATTTAAAATGAATATTGCCCGTGCGGGTCCCTCACGGCGGCATCTCGAAATGTACAACGCAGTTTTAAATACAGGAGATGCGGATACCAGAGGACACCTACAGAGTGAGTCGGAAAAAATGTTCCACTTTTTAAAAGTTGTATTGTTTGAAGTATGAATATTTAATCATGAGTTTCATGGCATGTCTTGATAGATTTATCCTCCCAGTACATTTAGGTACCATTTTCATTTGAATCTCTGCATGCATGACTGAACATCAGACAATCTTTACAAGACTGCTAGATCGATCTCACTTAATTGAGCCAAGTTGCTGGGTGAGGAATAAAATAATGTTTTGAACAAAGACAGCCAGTTTTTTTCAATTATCCAATTAGCCAGACAGACAAAAATACACAAACACACGCACACGCACACACACACACACACGCACCCTCACACACATACGCACACACAACACACACGGTGACAATTGTTTCATACTTACCCCTTTTCTGATTGAGCATTGATTTTTATCAAGATCACTGAATGTTTAAGTGGCATAACCATAAAAATCTTTCCCTTTTGTACACATTCACTACCACCATCATGTCATCATCATCATCATTGCCATCATCTTAATCTTCATCATCCGATCATTATCATCATCATCATCATCATCATCATGAAGCACAACATCCGCCAATACGCACCAAGAGGACAGCGGCCACTCAACTTATCGTACGATAACAAGAATTCCCGACAAAAAGTAACAGTTTGGGTGGGCCTTGTCGGGAATGGAATGCTCATTTATGTGCGTGTGCACGTGCGTGTGTGTGTGTGTGTGTGTATGTATGTGTATGTGCGTGTGCGTGTGTGTGTGTGTGGGTGCATGTGCGTGTACGCGTGTCTGACTGCCTTTGTTCAATGCACTGTTTTATTCCTCACCCAGTAACTTGGCGCAAGTGAGGTCTGGCAGTCTTGTAAAGATTGTCTGATATTCAATTTCAATTCAATTTCAATTTAGTATTGTCCATTTCTGGATATTTTATTCAGTGATGCATGCAGAGATTCAAATGAAAATGGTACCTAAATGTATTAGGAGGATCATGCTCTATCAAGATATATCATGAAACCCATGATTAAATATTCATACTTCAAACAATACAACTTTTAAAAAGTGGGACAATTTCTCTGACTCGCTCTGTAGTTCAGTGCACCGCACGGCACCCGGCCGGGCGCCTTGAGGACCTTGGCCGCGCCCCGGCAGGGCACCTCCTGGGACCCATCGGTACACCTGGTCATCGGGCGGAGCCCGTAAGGTTACCGGTCGGCACTCGGTCGACACCCTGCCGGCACCCTTACGGGCGCCTTGCATTTCACTCGACCAATTTTCTCCGGGCACCTCCCGGGCGCCGCAGAATATGTGACCACACATGCCGTAGAAATGAAAATCGGACGGTTCCCGTACGGTCTCTGAATCCACGGCAAGCCGCCGGGTAGGGAGAATCGTACGGGGCCCGGTTTATATGTGACTTAGGCATAACGGAGGCATAAAAATCTACCTAAGGCATTCTGAGTATCGTTGTGCGTCAACTCTTGAAATGTGCGAACATGACTATGAGGTATTACGTAATCCTGACATGGTTTCTATGGGATGTACGATAGAGTATTAAAATTGCCCTTGAATTGTTGTCGAAAATAGTTGCGATTATACACAAAGAGGAACGGTCTGTCAGCAACAAAATGCTGGGTCTAATAATATAATAATAACATAATAATAATAATAATCTTCTTTACCCAGGGAAGCCTCATCAGCATCAACTGTTCTCCCTGAGGGACCTGCAAGTATTAGTACACCAACAATTGCTAGGTACCTATTTACACCTGGGTGGAGAGTGGCCAACATGGATTATGTCTTGCCATATTACGTTAGTGTCGGGCTGGGATTCGAACCCTAAACCCTTTGAATGAGGGTCAAGTGAATGAACCACTATACCACGACACATCTAAGTCACGTAGGCCAAAATACTGGACTTGTGCCCTTCTTCTTCTCATGAATTATGCAATATGTCGACTGGTAATTCAACCATGTCACCAACGCCACCCCCCCCCCCCCCCCCCAAAAAAAAAAAAAAAAAAAAAAAATACACTGGAAAATCTGTACATAATCATGATTATCAGGGATACCGGGAGGATATCGATGATGATGATGACGGTCTATAATTATAGTGAAGTTGGTGGTGGTGATGGTGATAATGATATTAAATTTAGATAACTACATTTTGATTGTAATGATAATGTTAAATATAACTTTACAACTTTTTTTTTACATCTTGAAATATTATCCAATCGGTATGTCAGTTACTCTTACTTTAGTTGATGATAAGCAGGATTTTTTCGCGCCGTTTCATACAGATTAAACTCCTTCTCGTTTCTGCGAAGCCCGTAGGCAGCCATGTCGATGGTTACCAATAAAGCTATGGAATACAGAAAAGGAGTAGGGATATGAAAACGAGTTGCACAGATTTTCCCCCTTTCGTAGGGTTCTAAGTTTTTAGTTCTTTATTTTAAATGCAAATTCGACAAATTCGGTCATATACATTAGAAAATAAGGTAATGCAATTTAACGAGTAAACGATGACTAAACAATAAATCCTCACGGCCCAGACTTTAGGACGGAGAAACACAAAAATGATAAATTGCATATTTTAAAGCAATGTGTAGAACAATGGTGATCGTTTGTCACGCTGCTCTCTTAATATTTTCTGTTTAAAAATGTAACTATTTCTTTAATAATTCCCTTTCTTTGAGATTCGTTTGATATAATGTTTCCATTCATAATAACATTTTACAGCTGATGATATTTTTTGTCATTTTGTGTAAATAAATGAAGATAGTTAATTTCATAATTCAGCAGAAAAATATTTATCGTCAATACAGTTAAGTCTATTATTATTGAGACCGCAAAATCCGAACACTCTAGAGTTGTAAGCATAATCCTTTCCTCAGTATTTTGAAGTACCCTGTACTCAAACTTCGACAGTTATGGTCAAGCCATTAACGATGGGAGGGGGAGGGGGCACTTGTGTCATTGGGGACAATGGTCTTATTGTGTCGATACAATGTGATGTAGCTGAGCAATTTGGCGAAAGAGGGGAGAGGAAAAATAGGCGGGCTTGAGGGGTTGTATTGTCTTCTTTTATCTTTTTTTAAATTTCTTCCTTATCTCTCTCCTTTTTAGTACTTTTTTTTGGGGGGAGGGGGGGGGGTGAGATAGAGAGTGGAGATGGGCACTCGATCTGTGCCCATTCGTGCCTTTCCCCCTCCCTTTGAAACCAAACTGCACAAAATGACAAAATATGTCCCCTTAATTAAATATAGTTTCAGAATTGTAATAATAACAACAACAAAAACCCACAACGACAACAACAACAATAATGGTGATACTACTACTACTACTACTACTACTACTACTTCTACTACTACTACTACTAGTACTACTACTACTACTTCTACTTATACTACTACTACTACTACTACTACTACTAATAATAATAATAACAATGATAATTATAATAGAAATAAAAATGATAATAATAACAATATGTATAACTATAATAATAATAAAAATGATAATTATAGTAAAAGTATACATAGTTATAAAGTGCAAAGTGCGATAATGCACTTCTTCTTTTTACCTTTGAAGCCTGCTTTCTCGGCCCGCCTCAAGAAAAGTTCTGTGATTTTCGGATTCTTGTAGATGTATGTCTGCATCATCCGCAGTCCTCCCGGTGCCGAGTCGGCTACGTCTTCGATCGTAACGTTTGCTCCAGAGCTTAAAGACATGAACACACCAGCGGCAGCAGCACCTTCATATTTGAAAGGAAAAAAAAAAAACATACACGCAAATATCAAAATATCATTGGTGAAACAAAGATTATTAACTTGTTTTGGGGGAAATGATAGGAGATCATCATATTTGAAAATATCGCACATCCTGACAGTGGTGTGGAACCAGAAATGTAAATGTGTGTGTGTGTATGTGGGAGGAGTGCAAAAGTGAGGATAAAGGGGGGGGGGGCAGAAATTGTCTTGACCCAGAAAAGATATATGAATCAAACTTTTACAAAGTAGCTGAACAATTCAAGCGTAAATGATATTATATATTGATCATCTTTTATATTCAAAATAATAGTACAGTGTAGTAACAATAATTACAACATGAACAAATAGTACAGTCATTTCACGAAAATGGCTCCGGCCAATAACATGTAAAAAGTTCTAAGGATTCCAAGCGTTGGAACGAGTTAGGGGAAAAGAAGTAATGGCTACTTATCAACAGAGCCGATTATACATATAGTTGGGCCAACTCTGGATCAGTTGTGTGCTATATAGCCTTACACCGCAACATGTGCTGTGGTCCAACTTACACAACATACAATTATATCGAGCAATAGCTTACAAAGAGGCCCTCTGATTAAAGCAAATACAAAATATAGTACATGTACTACACGATATAACACTAGGTGGAAAAAATAGGTATATTAGCATACAAGAAAGAGAAAACAGGGTGAGAGGAGAGGGCGATACAAATAGAACTGATGGAAATATATAAAGTCAGTGAGAGAGAGAGAGAGAGAGAGAGAGAGAGAGAGAGGGAGAGAGGGAGAGCGGGGGGGGGGGGGGGGGAGGAAGACAAGTGGGGCTTAATACATTGGAGGCTGTGTGATGACCAAGTGCAAACTTTATTTTTCTTTACATTCCGCTTCATTTGAAAATGACTAAAGAGTCCAACTGAAGCCGAGTCGGCCAATCTATGTCTATAATTATTGGATCTGTTCAAGCTTATGGAAAAACGAAAAATGATTTTGGGTATTTTCAACACTTTCCACCATTTGAACAGAGCCAAAAAAATTGAGTAAACTCGGATATCTAATAAGGAAATTATGAATTTTTGAAAAAGTATGAAGAAGTATGGAACAATAGAATCACCACACAAATTGCTAATTTGGTTGTCAGTTTGTGACGTTTTTGCCTCACTATTTATCAATTGCTTTACATATTCTTATCCCCCAAAACTTGATTTCCTCATGCCTTTGCCCAGGAAATATAATTTGTATCATATTGCGTGCATGACATTTCACAAAATCAACTTGTATGTGTATAATTATTGGCTCTGTTCAAGTTTATGAAAAACGAAAAAAGATTTTGGGTATTTTCAACACTTTCCACTACTGGTATTTGGATTCCTTAGAACGTTTACATGTGTATTTTTATCATACTATACAGTTGAAGAAAAAACATATTTTGCTATTAGTGGGGGGGGGGGGGGGGGTTCATGCTATTTTTTTCTTCACGAGATTACTCTACTAATAGTAGACATTTCAACCCAGGCACAGTATATATGTCCTAGGTGTCATAAACAGGGTGTACAAGACAACATGTTTATCTCATCGCTTTCAGTATAAAACATACACGGCTATCGGTGTTTAACCTTCCTGATTTCCCGTTCATAAAGGAAATCAAAACAAGTAAAAGCGTCAATCAAGAGGTTTTTCATAGTTTTTATTCTTAAACTTCGTCTGTATACTACCTAAACTAGTTTAGGTAGTTAATAGTTAATGATTTTAACATAATTATGATGCATGCAGAGTTGCAGTTTGGGTACGTTTGTTCATGGCGTGGGCAAGTGTATAATTCTCACTCACAAAGGGGCGAATTCAGGATGGTTTTATTGGGAAGGGGGGGAAGGGGCAACAATTTTCTATGCGTTTTTTTTCTTCCAGGGGACATCATTCCATTCGGGAAGGGGGCTTGACATGAAGAATACGATGTTTCACTCCCGGAAAAAAGATTTCGGGGATATCGTCGTCCTTCCCCAGCCCAAAAGGGGGCTTTTCGAAAGTGTCCCTCGGGCAAGCATTTCTATTCAAACTTAAAATGATTCTATTCATATGTTTGAATAGACATTTTGAAAGTGTATAACCTAGCAATGTTGTGATTATATTGCCATTATATTGCTGGGCCCGCAAAATAATTGTTAACAAAAATGTTAATAACAATGTGACTACCCTGGGTACATTATAACGCCTCGGTCACACCTTTGCGTATTTGGCTTGCGTATTGCTACGTATTTATGGCAAGCCGTTTTAACATTCATTCCCGGCATTTCTTGGTATCGAGAATTGAATTCTTGATATCAAGAATTCGATTTCTTTGATATCAAGAATTACCATTGCTTTACAACAGAAAATAATTGTTGATATCAAGAAATAGGAATAAATATTAAAACGGCTTGCCATATTAAACTACGCAGCAATACGCAAGCCAAATACGCAAAGGTGTGACTGGGGCATATCCTAATCATTACCTCTCGCCGTAGCGATTTCCCCATCTGGATGCGCTCCCTTGTGGAAGGCGGTGGGTGAGATGCCGCAAGGGAAGGAGACCCTGTGACCTAAGATGGTGGTCGAAAGGTCTCTCTTGGAGACGTCACGTAACACCTTTGGCCTCAGACGGTACCTACAATGGCGGGATGGAGGAACGAGAGAACTGAATGTTAGTGGTTCGACTTGGTGGCGTAGATCCAGAAGGGGGGGGGGGTGCTGGGCACGGGGGGTTATTGGTCGAAATCGGAGTCGGGATTTTAGCTTCCCGTAAAGAAACGAAAAATGCCAGTAACGATCAATAGTTCATGAGTGAGATTCCCTAAAGATTCCGGGTAACGGGGAAAATAGTAAACATTTGGATGAGATGAGATCCCCCTTGGTTTACGTGTTACTTTGTGAGAGCGCGGATACCATAAAGTGCTTTTTTTTCCTGCGATTACCAAATGATTGTAACATTCAGTCATCTTTCCAGCGAAGATTAACAGACAGTGTCTCAGATTTTCTGTAATGTTTTAACCAATCTTTACTCAATAAAGGATAAGGTAAGAATTATTGGTAGATTTTTGTGTCAATTCGGTTTATAAAAGATATATCGACTGCTTTAATATTCGAGGCCACGCTAAGCAAATTGCCAACACCTTTTGTTAGGTTATAGGGCTAGCTATAATGCAATGCTATTAACAGGTCGTAAACGTGTACAATTTGATATCATCAGAACGGTAAATTTGTAGGAGGTGGGGGGGGGGGGGAGGCTGCAGCCATTTGATACTTTAGGTTTAATATGAGGGCAACTGTCACCTCATATCAATGCAGCGAGGCGATCGATTTGTACTTCTCATTATCTAGTATAATAATTGCCGTTTTACACTTATAAATGTACAAGCTTATATCTAATGACATAACTTTTTCACAATTTTATGATGAAGTACAAAATATTTACTCGTTCGCTTCGCTTTCTATAACTCCGCATAATCTCGAACGGGGACTCGAATGATCGATGTTTTGGTAAGACCCCCCCCCCCCCCCCCCCCGTGCATGCCTATAGTGAGTACGGTTGTACGTCACTTGCTCCAGCGACCAACCGAATTCCTAATTTTAGTAGTGGATTCATGCCAACACTACAGGCCTGATAGTGATAGGCCTACAATATCCAACCCCCTATATAACCCTAACCCTAAACCCTAATGACAAAACGAACCCCAGAACAAACGTGGGAGCACCCCAGCCAATAGGGACTTTTAGATTTGTACGTCGACATAGTGGACTGCTACGTGTGACGTCCTTTCAAGGCAATAGGGACTTTTAGATTTACACGACGAGAACGTGGACTGCAACATGTGACATCTTTTAAAAGGACGTCACAAGTCCACGTCCACGCAAATCTAAAAGTCCCTAATGTGACGTCCACTATGTCGACGTGCAAATCTAAAAGTCCCTATTTCCCACCCACCTACCTCAAATATGCAGCGTGACTGTCTCGGAGAGTGACTTCTTCATCGGCCCCACCCCGGTAGAAATTCCACAACATTGGGTCGAGGCATCCTTTCGCTTCTTCCTCAAAGTCGTCCAAACAAATCCTCTTCTTGGAAGCCATTATTTTCAGCTTGATGTTGTTTCCCTGGTTGTAAGCGCACGATATTATATTTATATATATAGAAAGCTAAATACTTATTCGTTATTACAATTCAAAAGAAACGTATTGAAAACAAAACAAGATTTCATGTTATATAACTTGATTAGAAAAAGTTTATTACACAGCAAATAACCCAAATTTGCATACAACCAAAAGTATTGTTTTCAAAGCAATACTCGTCAATCATTGATGTTCACTGATTCCCAATCTTGCCAGAGGAAAGGGGATTTTACGATATGCGATATCCGGTATTCAAATGATTTTATTTCTCATGCAAAACATAATGCAATGAATAAGTATATTACAAAAAAATATGCAATGAAACGACAAATATAATGGAAATAGCACGAGAAAATAAGAACTAAATAGAAGCAGAGCTTGTTGAAGAGTCAGTTCCCCGAATGCTGTTTTACAATATAACATGAACCAAAGTATACTTAGAGAATCAATAAATAGAAAAAATATGTAGCTAAGAAATTATGAATTTTGAAGGGAAAGAATAAAAGAGAGGAAAAAATGGAAGAAAATAGTAGAAGGGAAAAGGAAAGAAAGATACAAAAAGATCCGTGGTAGTTGAATAAATTACATGTCTACCATAACAGGTTCAAGTTAAAGTTTATTTGTCTTTCTTCCAACATGAATGTAATACAATCTAATAAATTCATAATATGTAGAGTATATAAACGGAACAAAATTATAAATGAACAAGTCCATATAATGCATTTAAGTGAGAAAAAAGAAGAAAGACGAGGAGACCTAAGAAAAGCTTAGCTTGTAGGGGTCAGAACTCCCTCTATCTCCAGGAGCTCCGACTCCCTCAAAACAATAACATATAGACACAACAACAAAACCCAGCCTGGTTATACAACTTACAAGAAAATGTTCGTCAAAGGCGCTAAAGTACTAAAACAAATAACTATAAACTATAACCATATGATTATAAACATGGTTTTAACTGAGTAATAAAAAAGGGTGGGGAGAAGAGACTTTGTACCAAAGGGGGCGATAAGAGTGATATTAAAGGGATCGTTTAACAATGTTAAATCTGAGATACATGGCCCTACATGTTATCAGTGTCTGTGATATGGTGTAATATTGAAGCCCTAAAAAAATTGCGCTTCAAAATGATCAAGAAGTGCTCAATAAAGTAAAAAAATCTTTGAGTGACCGGTTTTACCATACTCGTTTTCCCCAATAGACTGTAGTGTTATGAAAACCGTCAGGCGAACGGTTTTCAAAATTTGTAATTCCAATCATAAATATCTTGATAATCAGACAGGCGATCGGCTTGTAAAAGTCATGGGGTTCCTGACTGACCTAAAGGTTTATAATTATCATTGCATCATGAGCTAAATCCAGAATTTTGTTTCAGAATCTGAGACAAAGTTACCGGATCCCTTTAAAATGGGATATAGAAATGGAGAGAGGGGGCGGGAGAGGGAGAGAGAGAGAGAGAGAGAGAGAGAGAAGGGGGGGGGGGGAAAAGAAAAATGGACATACTTTCACTGTAAGCTGAAAGCTAGCTACAGGCGAGAAAAGGAAAGAAAAATGAAAAGGTAAGTCGCAGTTGCTACACAAACCAGTCTATCGACTCTCTTATCCCGAGTTATCTACCATTACCAAGACCTCAAACTCATATGTTCCTCTGTGTTTCAATTCAATTCAACCCAAGGTATTTTTCACTCATTGTAGCCAAATGCTAAATTACAAATGGATTTACAGAATTAAAAACATTTAAAACATCATACAAATTAAGAAGAATCATAAACAATATTCTAGAAATACATATAATACAAATGAAAGGAACGATACATGTATAATGATAACATCTTTAAAATATTGCTTACAAACAAAGACAATTTGGGGATTTAAAATGTGAATATTATCCCCTTTCCATCAAAAATTTAAAGGCTTATACTGGGACTGCCAGGAAAATATATCTTTTAAAGTTCTTAAATATTACGATAATGATAAACATGAAATCATTCCAGTTGTTCCCTTGATGTCTACTACAACATCTGGTGCCAACCTAAAATGAAGTGCAGTGTGATGAAAACTGAAATAATGTGCACAGGTGCACGCACAATCTTTTTTTGCATTCGACGACGGGCGTGGTCGACAGGTTTGTATAGTATACCGTGTTCATAAATCATTACCTGGATTTGTTTACACCAGCTGACGACTTGTTGACTATTAGCTGGATATCACAATGTACACGGTCTGCAAAGTAAGCGATAACACATGAACGGGTAAGTCCAATATCCTCTACATACAAGAAGAGAAATTATTATTGGTTGGTAAAAGGGGCCAGGTAATAACACATGTACTAAATCCATGCGTTAAGCCTTTATCATGCAACACAGTACAAACATATTATTCAGCGGTATATTGATAACAGTTTATACAGCAAAAGGCATGCAACACATGCACAGAGGAAACAAAACTGAGCGATGGATCAATAACTGTACACATTTTGTAGAGGACAAAGGGCAAACCCGGCAAAGCTGAAGGGTAATCCGGTTGACTGATCTGAGTTTGAGGGTCTGGGTAATGGTAAATAACTCGGGATTATTAGAGAGTCAGCAGACTGGTTGATATGGTAGACATGTTAATTTATTCAACTACCACGGAAACCGGATATCGCATATCGAACATCCCCCTTCCTCTGGAAAGATCGGGAATCAGTGAACATGATTGACGAGAGGGTCTATACATATTGCTTTGAAAACAATACTTTGGTACTATACAAGTTTTGGTTATTTGCTTTGTAATAAACTTTTTCTAATCAGGTTATAAAATACTGAAATCTTGCTTTCAATACGTTCTTTTGTATTGTAATAACGAATAAGTATTTAGCTCTCTATATAATAATATCGTGGCGCTTACAACCAGGGGATACAACAGCAAGCTGAAAATCATGGCCTCCAAGAAGAGGATTTGTTTGGACGATTTTGAGGAAGAAGCTAAAGGATGCCTCGACCCAATGTTGTGGAATTTCTACCGGGGCGGGGCCGATGAAGAAGTCACTCTCCGAGACAGTCACGCTGCATATTTGAGGTAGGTGGGTGGGTAATATGGTGGAGTCCGGTACGTGCTCCCACGTTTGCCTCCGAGGTTTATTTTGTCATTACTAGGGTTTAGGGTTAGGGTTATATAGAGTGGCGAAGTGTGACGTCATCAAAAATCTAATTTTAGAATTTCTCATTTTTTTCTTCATTTTCCGAAAGAGCATAAAAAATAATGTCCAAATGTTGAAAGCCAATTGAATATGTTAAATATTGTCTGAGATATGACCATCTGAATAAAAATACTCCCCATAGGAGCTCAGTGTTATATGCTCTGGCTCCTAATGGTAGGAGCCAGAGCATATAACACTGAGTTCCCATAGGACTATATTTATTCAGATGGTCATATTCTCAGCCAATACTAAACATATTCAATTGGTTTTCGAAATTTGGACATTATTTATGATGCTCTTTCGGAAAATGAAGAAAAAAATTGAGAAATTCTAAAAATAGATTTTTATGACGTCACAGCTTCGGTACTCTCACTATGAACATGACAGACAATGAAAGCGGACAAAATATACAGTTCCTCAGGTAGACAAAGGGACATCCCTTCACTGCTATTATGTAAAAATGTGTAGAACAGGTGTCACATGGCATATTCACCTGTTCTACACATTTTTACATAATAGCAGTGAAGGGATGTTCTTTGTTTTCCTGAGGAACTGTATATTTTGTCCGCTTTCATTGTCTGTCATGTTCATAGTGTCTATAGGGGGTTAGGCCTAACACTATCAGGCCTGAAGTATTGGCAAGCATCACTACTGAAATTAGGAATTCGGTGGTCGCTGGAACAAGTGTGGAACAACCGTACTTATTATAGGCATGCACGGGGGGGGGGGTGGGGGGGGGGGGGTGGGGTTCGTCTTACCAAAACATCGATCGTCGAGTCCCCTTCTAGATTATGCGGAGTTATGCTAGAAAGCGAAGCGAACGAGTAAATATTTTGTTACTTCATCATTAAATTGTGAAAAAGTTATGTCATTAAATATAAGCTTGTACATTTATAAGTGTAAAACGACAATTATATACTACATAATGAGAAATACAAATCGATCACCTCGCTGCAGTAATATGAGGTGACAGTTGCCCTCATATTAAACATAAGTATCAAATGGCTGCAGCCCTCCCACCACCTCCTACAAATTTACTTGCCTTCTGATGATATGTATAACAAATTGTACACGTGTACGACCAATATTATATGCATTATTTGTCGCTAGGTCGGACGAGCGTTATAGCTAGCCCTATAACCGAAGAAAATGTGGTGCCAATGTGCTTTAGAGTAAATGAAATATTGTAGATATATCGACTGCTATGAGAGGCCTGGTTGTTTTTATAGGCGCGCCTCGGGGTCATGGCAGGATGCAACCGTCCACGTGAGCCAGTATAGAAACAGCCAGACCTCAAATATTAAAGCAGTCGATATAATTATCTTTATATACCGAATTGACACAAAATCTACCAAGCTCCTTACCTTATCCCTCCTCTTGAGTAAAGATTGGTTAAAACATCACAGAAAATGTGAGACCACTGTCTGTTAATGTTCGCTGGAAAGATAACTGAATATGTTACAATCATTTTGGAATCGCAAACAAAAGGCACTGTATGGTATCCGCCGCTCGCACAAAGTAACTTTCAACACGTAACCAATAGGCCAGTTTCGTAATGTAACCAAATTTAATGCATAAGTCTTTGTGAAGTGCCTCAATACAAAATATTCATTCATCTGATAAGAATAATAGGCATTTCAATAGACAGAATCCGACTGCATACATTAGTTGTGCCAGGTTGGACAAACATTATAGCTTGTCCTACCTAGCAACACTAAATATATGCAATTACATTCTGACTATTGAAATACTATTATTCCTATCAGGTGAATGAAAAATTTGTATTGAGGCACTTCACAAAGACTTATGCATTAAATTTGGTTACATTACGAAAATGGCCTATTGGGATCTCACCAAAATTTTACTATTTTCCCGGTACCCAGAATCTTTAGGGAAACTCATTCACGAACTATTGACCGTTACTGGCATTGTTCGTTTCTTTGAAACGGGAATGGCTAAAATCACGACTCCAATTTCGACCAATCAGACGGCTAGATTTCCTAAAGAGAGGTAT
>JAVYIG010016401.1:0-31366 GCA_035222895.1 Strongylocentrotus droebachiensis | reverse complement strand
GGAAAATCATTCGGGACTTCATCACTGAATACGAAATTACAAATCAGGTTTATGAAGACTGCTGCTTTTTTTAATTTGGTTTCCATCTATGCTTCATAAAGCGTGAAATTATTGCTTAATACGCTTACATTGTGCCATCTTAAGAGGATCGGGTGGAGACAATGTTCTCTAAACTTAGCCATACGTGACAGATTGACCAGCACAATCAGCTGACCATTGGCAAAAATATACTTAGATTTCCTCATGAAGTCATTGATAATACTGATAATATTGGTAAGATATAGCATTTGTTTGTTGGAGTAAAGGTTTACTTCACCAACCGGTTCTTCGCAGATCAAGAAGGTTACTACTTGCACTCACCAAATTGTTATAAAGTAATTTGGGAACAGAGAAAGGAATCTCCTTGGATAAAAAAAATATATATCAGTAATGGCAAAGCTTTCGTTTTAGAGAAAAGGTATCTTAGCACATTTAGAAACAACTGAAAGTATCAAACTTTTATTGTCAACAAAACTATGCAAAAACGCTTATATTTAAAAGTATAATATTATGGCTGTTCGTTCTCCCTTCGTATATGCTTTTGTATACTCATGTTTTCCTTGTATGAAATATGTTTCCATTATACCCTATTCAAATTATCGAGTATTACTTTTTTTATTCATGTGTATTTAGGTATATTCAATTTCGTATGTTTTTATGTCTGTGTTTGATTCCCATAACTGGAAGTCATTTAGATTCCATTCGGTATATCAACTCAAGAACTCATGTTCCTTAATTTAATTTTTGTAAACTTTATTAAAATTGTACTTTACGGAATGGAATCTAAAATGACTTCCATTTGTTTGTATGTGCTTTCAAAGTGAAAGCCCGTTTACAGTATATAGAATCCTTAAATAGACACATTATCACCAAATCAAGAAAAAAAAATCATTAACAATAGTTTTTCCAAATGGACAAGCATTTTTTTGTATTGTTTCTTATCGATTCGAATGACCAACTTACTTTGATGATTGCTGATGCCATAATCGATTTGATTTATTTGATTTATTAATCCCCCAAAACATTTTTGATTCATATCAAAGTTTCATCAACAAAATTAATTCTAAACGATTTTCGTCTTAATCAGAATGATAAGTTAAGGGAATTTGATAAGGCATAAACATGTAGTTGTCCTTATCATTATTTATCAATTACAGTCTTTTAGTTTTAATTGAAAGTAGGGCCTACTAATGATTGTATCAGTATACACCAATATAATTCCTGATATAAAATCATAAGCAATCCCATGTAACACCCCATGGTTAACTGTCAACTTAACTTATTGTTATACGATGATAGCCACTCCTTTTGCATATCAAGTCAATCATACTCTCTTGCATAAAAGATGCACCGAATTGCTGTTCTACCCTCCAGCGTTGAAAGAAATTTCGATGAAACACCAATTTGATATATGGGCCTTGGAGACTGAGTGAGAATACCAAATACGTCTAATCGTCCCCTATCGTAGGCCTTCCAATTTGGTTGGTTTTAATTTGAAGTTTGACAGGATGAATTCAGATCGATCAACGCAACGCATGGGACAAGTTAGATGATAACATTTGTTGTTTTTGTCCATCGATAATATTTGTATTACCAAGCACCATCAGTTATGTTATGCCGCGTCCTGTAAAGAAACGCATATATTAAGTCAATGAAAAGCGTGGTTAGACTTGTAAAGGGCTATTTATAAGATAAGTTTACTGGATGGAAAGAACATGCCCTGTTGTTCTTGTTTTTATTTCGTATAATAAAATCAGATAAAATACATACAAAGTAAACATACAGAGTAAAGGGACATAATACGGCTGGTAGCCCATTTTCAGCTGCAACTTTATTGTTGCTGCTGGTCTTCCATGGGGCCAGTTTATACAATGTAAAAAATATACATAATATTAGAAATGAACAGAACGTTGTGTCACCTATACAGTGCGTATCAAAAGTATACCGAGTTTTGGTATATTCGTATTAAAAAGTGAATATCTGTGTGACCTTTAAATATATTTCATTTTAAAGGATAAGTAATATTCTGTCCAGTGCTACCTTATTCATAACTCTGCTACCACGGGTTACTAAACAGCAATCTTTTTCGAAAACTATTGTAAAATCTTTTTGTAACAAGTTTGGCTGAAGCAATGAATTTGGGTCAAAAGCCCTTACTCATTGTTATTTCGTTCCGAAAACAATTGCTGACTCACTTGCATCGATTTTGTTAATTTGAATAGCAAGAGTGAAATTATCAACTCATATTCTAGGAAAGGCTCATTTGCAAGCAATGATGACGCATTCCTTGTCAATGAGTCATTCAAAATGAGTAAACTTTACTTGGGATGCTATCTTTTTTCATGAAAGTCAACTGTCAATATCTTTGGTAGTTATCAAGATGAGTTATTTCTTCCATTTACTAAATCTTTTAGGTTAGTAAATATCTGAACTGAAGCATAAAGCAGACTTTAACTTTTGTAAAGGATTAACAAAAAACCCATGCATATGACCCGAACCACATTCGATCCATCAGCACGAACTTGGTGCAAGGAGATTCTGATGGCACTTTGATCACATTGATCAACTTTTAATCATAATATACCAAAGTTGGGTATACTTTTTTGATACGCACTGCATATTTATCTTACAAACTGTGGCCAATATTATGCCAAACTGGATGATATTCTTCCAATTACTCATCACATTTTGTCAACAATATATTTTGCACAAGATAATGTTAATTTGGGCGTGAAAGTGCCAAATTTCAGTTGGCCCAATATTGCTTAGAGAGAGTGCAAACCATTGCCAATAACTAATCGATTACATCAACTTATTGACATATTATCTTGATTATGATAACTCATTTTTAAAGTATGGAAAACATAAACAATAAAACGTATTGCATGACCTTTCAATTAAAACCATACTCATTTCAACGGCAACGATTGTGATAACTTCGTCTTTTATTATTTTAAATATATTAGTTTGAATTTAATTATACCCTTCATGTTATTTATTGGTTTGTTCTTCATCTGTATACAATTGTATAAGACACTGAAATCGTAAATAAAGTGATATTATCATGTTTATTTCTACAATAATACGACGTAGTGCGATCTTTCAATTATTTTCTGTCGCTATACGTGTGCATCTAATGCTTGATTCAATTAATGATAATGTCAAACATTGGAGCTACATATCCCTTGATAAACGAAACCTGTCTAATGCACTCCCATGTATTCTCTAACCTGCGCACGATTCAACTACACATGTATAATGCCCCATACGTGAGCTAAAGATACTGACTATATTAAGGTGTACCTGTGTGAGAGGTTCGGTGAGTGAGTGGGTGTGGGTATATGAGTGTGTATTAGTGGGTGGGTGTGCATGGCATGGATGTGGGTGTGTTTGTCGCCGTACGTTATATAAGTTGGTAGTCAAAGTCATGAATCCTTAAACATAAACAATTCTACAAGCAGGCTTAATCGGATTCACCCAAGAAAGAGAGAAAGAGAGAGAAAGAGAACAAGAGAGAGAGAGAGAGGGATAGAGAGAGAGAGTGAGAGAGAGAGACAGAGAGAGAGAGTCAGAAGGGGGGGGGGGGGAGGGTTCGGGGGGAGGATAGGAAAGAAATACAAGTGTGTTATCACTACAATGATGTAAGTCTCTAAGTGGTTATTTGCATTGACCCCCACTAATCAAGGAAATTATAGAAAGACTTACTGGAGGAGGCCGTAATTGTGCTTATACTTGCCACCACTTGAGTGCAGAGCTCGAGTCATGATTCTCCCCACGTTCTTATTCAGGTGGTTAGAGACAACCAAAGCCTTATCTGAAATCCTAATTGCACTCTCTCAAAATGTTCAGTGATGAATTACTTAACTTGAAGATAATAATTTTAAAATCCACTGTTACCTATTAGTGTTATAAACAAAAATTAACTTTTGATAATAATATCGAACTGT
Organism: Strongylocentrotus droebachiensis; assembly: GCA_035222895.1. Lineage (NCBI taxonomy): Eukaryota > Metazoa > Echinodermata > Echinoidea > Camarodonta > Strongylocentrotidae > Strongylocentrotus > Strongylocentrotus droebachiensis. Next base: position 27,380 of record JAVYIG010016401.1, on the reverse strand, counting down.
AAACCTTATAATGTTTTCCTCGATACAAACAAAAACAAAATCTTTGAATGCATAAAAAGGCGAATCAATTGTGGATTTTTTAAAACTAAAAAGAGCGGTTTAATGAATTAGAAATGCCATTGCTTGTTTTTATGACCAATCTAAAATAGACAACATATACACCGGTCTTAAGTCTTAAACTAGACTTAGACTTAAGAGGTAGATAAATTGCCTAACAAACTCATTTCGGGTTCAGGAAACTTCCTAGTTAGTTCAACTATCGTTAATGTCTGCGTGCGTTGCAATCAGTCTATCATGTATGTTTGGCGACCAAACTATATTGATTGTATATCTGTATCGGAAGCACCTTGCGAAGACAGCCACCTGTTCTAAAATTCTTATCTTAACTTCATATTTATCTTCAAGGGAGACGTGCATGGATTGCTCACGTACTTACTGCCCCACTCTGTTCCAATACAACATCCAACGTTAAGATGGTGAATATGGAGATACATCTCCCCTCTTTCACGACGCCTGGTACATATTAATCTTACGCCTGGTACATATTAATCTTACACCTGTTTCTCCATCTCCGAGGGAAATCTTTAGCATAGCCAAGAAGTTGTTTTCTATTTAAGTATCCTTTAACAACTTTAAAACCAACATTGCGATCGTATGGATATTATAATCATGATAATGCGGTTAATGATTACACATCTTTAGTAATTTATCATGTTTATGTCTCGAAACAACACTATCGGAACATATTCAGTCACGCACCTTCCCGTATGATAAAGACGTTTTGGGTGGGAAGAGTTAAAGGGGTCCTTCCACCAGCCTCACGCGCCACTCCTTCCATTGCCTCGTCATCATTCGCATTAGGAATTAACTTTGTTTAACGGAGCTATTTCACAAACGGCATATTATATATAGCTTTGCTCGTGCTATTAGTGGGTGTAAGGAAGAATATTTGATTCAGAAGTAGAGGAAGATTGGTTCGAGATGGATGCCAGCTTCTTATTTCTGTTGCTAATCCTAGCAGGGGTCGTCAACGCCACGGGTTAGTAACTAAAAGATCATTATCTAATAGTTTAGCTTTTGTCCGACTTTGCTATACGGGATTTAGAAGATGTTTGTAGTGAACTCTTCTCAAATGAAGACAAGACTTACACTATACTTCAACATGTTCAAAATACAAGCCGCTCTGATTGCGTATCTCTACAAAGATGCAACAGATTTCATTTACCGATCGAGCAGAAGTAAGGCTAGTCATTTATCGAGGGGAAAAAAATCAAATCTGATTAGAATAACATGGGTTACCTCTTATTGGAAATCCTTAAAGTCACCTTGTCGATTCAATTCAATTCAATTGGGTACTTCAATCCAGTCTGCATTTTATTACGTCCCTTTGAATAAACTCAGTTAACAATCAATGGAATGGTTCCTCTCACAACCGTAAAAGAATAATGTGAGTTACTAAAAATTAAGTTATTGTCAAAATGTCATCCCATTGTTAACTTATCAATTTACCATCACTGATCATAATATTGTCACTGTTGTCACGTTCGCTATAATATGAAGCGGTTAACCGTGGCGGTTTTTATTTTCATTTTTTAACAATGACTGAGGTGTAATACGGTTCACTTTTCTGTATCATATAGTACAGAGCACAGTGAGTACGCGTGGGATCTTTGTTGCCATACATTTACATGTTATAACAAAATAAAACATACACACATACAAATAAAAAAACAAGCGTCAAGGTTTGCCGTTTCATATCTGACGGCGTCTTTAATCAACCTATACGTGATGAACAGTCTGTGAATTGAAGGAACGCCATGCATTTACCCCCCCCCCCCAACATTAATGTATGTATTTAACGAAATCATGTAACCCAATCAGGCCTAATTACCTATTACGGTCTATACAAGGAAGAAGGGGACGTTTACGCCAGCTTCACTTTATGCAGGATCTCCACTGCTTGATAATATTATATAGATACTTTTTCACTATTGTCTCTATTTTTCCCCTTTAAAACTGTTACATTCGTCTGTATACTCCTCCTTTGTTCAATCACATACCAACTACGACATGATGCAATGTTGAACAGCCATTACATGTACCTGCCTAGTGCTTGCATGGTTATGACGTTCTGACATTACTAATTAATCAACGGCACTTCATTTTAAAGGCCCCTCTGTTAATAATAGGGATTTCTGTTATGAGAAATACAAACATGATCATGATACTATAGCATACCCGTGGCTGAATAGACTAATAAAACAATATGCAATGAAAATTATACCAACCACTAAAGCATGCAAATAACCATATGCTAAGCGTGCCGGTGCTGAATAGTTATTTTTCGCTGAGATGTCTGTTTTTCCAAACTATCTGTCAATAATCGCACTTTTCAAGGTTCAAATTGCGCTAGTGTGACGTCATTTTAACGCTTTTTTGATGACGTATGATCATGACTGAGGCGAGACGGGACCGATTTATATTCGTCATCATGTATAATAAGTAATAGTTCATTCATTATATAGAAATTAATTGTATTTGAAATCAAATGGATTTGTATTAATAAAAATAAAAATTAACATAATAAATAGAAATCGGTATGATCGTTCTTTCTTTCCTATGTTATAATTATGACTGATAATAACATCAACTTTGAAATAAAAATTAGACATATGCTAAATTTTGCATCGTTAACAAACCTATCACTGTTTGAAATTTAAACCGATAGTTGTCTATGTTTAGAAATATTATTTGTTATTAATAACTCATATGGATGGACATTTGAAAAATGTCGGTTAAATGTTAGAATGACTGATATTGATATAAAAATTAAGGCTGGTTCAATAAAAAGATGACCCAGTGGCGGGGCTTTAAGTAATGAGAGAGAATACATGAGGGGTTTAGCGACATACGTGAACTGAAATGTCTTTTACCCTCTCACTTTCTAAAAATATATGATGATTATTATTATAATTATATGATTCTATGTAAAAGTAGTAAAAAAAGAAGGCAAAATCACATTATTTTTCCTGTTGGGAGGTCCCCATATAATTATACATGATTGTGAAGAGAGGAAAAACACTACTACTAATGATAATATTCTGGGTTTATATAGCGCTTAATACATACATCGACAATGTTTCTAGTGCTTTTCAGATTACTATGGTCGTTAGAGTCAGGCTTGCCAGGACACAATTTATGCACATTCTCCACTCCTATTCCACAGATGCTCACAATGCTGAGCAAACTACAAGGGCTGTTGCATCCTACCAAGTGCCCATGCATTAAGCACCTGGGTGGAGAGAAGCCATGTTAATAAAATACCTTGTTTAAGGACAAAAGTGCCATGCAGGGGATCGAGCCCACAACCTTGGGATCTCCATGCAGTCAAATGTTTCAACCGCTCGGCTACGACTCCTCTACATAAAAAAGTGTCTGACGGTTAATGTTATAATATTATAAACATGCACATTGGACCATCGAATATATTACGTTTCAATGTAGTTCGTGTGTGCGAATTTATATGAAATTGCAGGTGGAGTCAGCGTTTAATTTGATACCAGCTCATGGTCGATTACATAGTGATCAAATAAGGCGGATTGAATATGCACCAATGAATATGAAATGTGTCAGACCAGTAACATGACAAATATCTTTCTTCAAAACGCGTGTTCCATTTCAGAAAACTGATTTTGTTTTGTTATTAAGAGTACAATTATTTGGGTCAAATGCTTAGAAACTTGCGGAAGCCAAAAATTCAATAGGATGGGAAAATAATTTTTGTGTTGGAAATATGGATAAAAAGAAAAAAGAGAAAGAGAGAGGGAAAGATAGATAGAGATAAAGATGGATAGATAGAGAGATATCGAGAGAAAGAGAGAGAGAGAGAGAGGTGGGGTGGGGTGGGGGGGGGGGGGTGGAAAACAGTAATCGGTGAATGAACAATGTGTTAATATGAACGTGTAATGGAACACAGAAAAAGACAAATACAAGCATTTTTCTTTTCTTCTCTCATTTTCTATGACACACATTCATTTCGTTACTCATTTGTTTTTACTTCTGATTTTCGGTTCATATGGTATATACTTATATATATATATATTTATATGACTTGTCCTTTCATATTTTTAAACCAACATAAGTCGAATCATTTCCATTATGATGACAGATGAATCAATAAATTCAATTCAATTTAATTAAGAACTACCACATATATTTTGTCACGTAACCAAGGTAAATTTACATTATTTGTTGTGATTATCTTAATAATATTACTGGTACCATTATCTTAAAGGTAAAGACCAGTAATGGTCATGCGATTGCATTGTGAAAGAAACGTTGTGGAATCGATCAGAAAAGGTTGATCATCTAGCATCTAGCATCTGCAAGGTTCTGGAATCATCAAAATGATAAGAAATTTGGCCCATTCTTCGTAAAGTTACAAGCACTATACACAGAAAGATGTATATGGGACTACCCTATCTCTCTCACACGACCATGAGAGAAATAAATTTACCAAATATATGAATTAGTAGGCGGTTTCCCGGCAAATTTTTTATCATCATGTATTAGTCAAAACATATTCTTTCACATGATTGGTAATGAGAGCTTCCATTTCATTTTTTGAAATTGGGGCGTTACCAATACTGGTCTTTACCTTTAACAGATAACGACTGCAAGTTTCGCCAGTTTCCTGACACAAGTTCTTTTGTCTGTGAGTGTTCCTCCTGGCATTGTGACGTTATCGAGGAGTACTCCCTCAGCGATGACAACTTTGTAGTTTATACTTCTGGAAAGAGAGGGTTTAGATTGGACAAAGAGGAGATGCCAATCAGAAATCTACCAACTCCTAATGGTAAGTTTTTAATGATATAGATTTATTAATATTCATATAATGGAATTTTCTTTCTATGAAATCATGAGATATGTCTCTGGATCTAGATTGTTTACATCATTGGAAAAAACATACGTTTTAAAATGTCAGACTGTGGTCCTTTGAAAGAGATAATGTTTGGTGTTTTTCATAAAATCATGTTGCCAAATTCCTCTCTAATGTTTTTGATGTGATGTGACCAAAATCTCAAGGAAAAGATCTTTTACATCAGGAAATATATTGAAATTGGATTTACATATTCCGAACTTAAATTTCTATGGGATATACAATAGTAACAGAAACTACCCTTCGGTTTATTTTTACTGCTATTGACGGATCAGGTCTAAAATGCAAGCTTTGAAGTCTTAAAGTCTTTATTAAATCTTAGTATTAATGTCTGTAAGCTTCTCATTCAATGCAACATAACTAACATACTGGACGATTCTCTTTCAAGTCCCAGATACAAGTATCACCATCAGAATTGATCGATCTGAGGAGTATCAAACCATCCTTGGTTTTGGCGGGTCTTTCACGGATGCAGCAGCGCTCAATCTCTACAACTTGACATCTGATGTGCAGGAGAAACTGTTGAGGGCGTACTTCTCTACAGATGGTAATACAAAGTTTATTACTAAACCAACTACACTTTCACCATACAGTTTCGTATGGCACTGATTTTTCTGCAGCGCTCTGCTCATCATTTTGAAAAGAATTTTGAAGTCGATATCCATATAGGAGGCGCGATAGCTCAGTCGGTAGAGTGGTACGAAAAAATAAGTCGCGACCTGGGGGCGACCCGGGATCGAAACCAAGGCGATGCGCTAGTGCCCTTTGGTAAGGCATTAATCCTCCTTACCAGGCCTATCGGAGAGGCCCTTAAGCCGTCGGTCTTCTGGTTGCTTACTAACAAGCATTTATGCTTTCTTAGCCGTCAGGTAAATAACCACCACCACATATTGGTATACAAATATCAAATATCAAATGATCAACAAATCAAACTAAAGAAGATTTTGTTTGCCATACCCTCGTAAAGTAAAATATGTAACAGACTCTTTTTTATGTTCTAAACCATTTCCAAAGTCATCAGAAAACGGTTGAACCAAGAGTTCCTTCGATCAGACATCTATTTTCTCCACTTTCACATTTCATAACATCGTGAACAATATGATAATAATAACAGGGTTACGTTAACACTATTTAGACTTGTTCTTCCCAACTTGCAATCAAACGTATACCATCAATTAACTTAATGTGAATATATTAATTATGTTGATAAAAAATCACTAAGAACTTTACTTTCCTAATATTACAGGCATTGAATATTCATTTGGGCGTGTACCGATCGCGAGTTGTGATTTTTCGACCAGGGAATACTCGTACGCTGAAACTCCGGATGACTTCTACCTAGAAGATTTCCAACTCGCCTTTGAAGACATTGACTACAAGGTAAGATCAACTTTATGGTTCTTAGATAATTAAGTTGAAACAACCTTTTCTTTCTAAATATTCTGCGAATGTCCAATGACTAATGTATTTTCAACAGAGCAAATAATTACATCGTAAATAGAGGTGTTATCATAGCATGCAAGAAATGATCTAAAAACTGATTAGCATATTATGATAATCAGGATTTTTCATTAGAACACATACTTTCTACCTTATTAGGTGATGAAAAATAATGTCTCTCGATTTGGTGCTTTGTGTGAGTTGGGCATATATTCACCCTAATCAGAGGCTAATGACATTTATTTGTAATTACACATCATTTTGAAGTAATAAGATTAACTATCAATTGATATCAAGATTTTTTTTCTTCAATAAAAGTAATATTACTGGCAATGACATTACAACACTTCCGATTCATTTCAAATTCTATCAGACATTCATCTCTTTTCCACTTTTTCCGGATTACAAAAACCTTGGTTCTTTGTCTTTTACTTGGACATGCCTAACTCTAGATCCCGATGATCCAGCGAGCCTCAGCCATGAGTTCTAGACCCATCAAGTTGTTAGGTAGTGCCTGGTCTGCCCCTGGGTGGATGAAGACCAGCGGTTCTATGCAAGGAGGTGGTCCACTCAGAGGGATGCCTGGAGGGTACTATTACAAAACATGGGCTCTCTACCTCGCCAAGTAAGCTCAAACATTTCACCATCATCCAAAAATGTGTACTAGTTTAGTTAAAGATGAAGTTGAGTTCTGGTCATGCGATTGCATTGTGAAAGAAACGGTGTGGAACCGACCAGAAAAGGTTGATCATCTAGCATATAAGAATTTCTGTGTATTGCAAGGTTCTGGAATCATCAAAATGATAAAAAATTTGGCCAAGTCTTAGTAAAGTTACAAACACGGTACACAGAAAGATGGAAATGGGACTACACGAACACGTGGCGTAAAAATCCTACCCCCGAGTTTTACGATGTTACATGACATATTTAGAATATAAAGGCATTTGAAGAGCCATGCTTTTCAGGGAACATGTCTTATCTGATGTTCTTCCACACTTGCATAATAAGAATGATAACGATCACAAATTATTTTTCACCTCTTCCCAGAACTCAACCTTCTCTTTAAAGCCAAATTATATAGTTTGGTTACAAATATTTCCAACATTGCTCACGGAACAGAATTCGGTGTTTTGAAGTGATTTTGAAGTGATTTTGATTGGAAGTAATCGTCTTCAATATCTTTTTCTTAAGTAATCATCAGCGTCACGTTAAGATTCTAAACTTTTGGGGTCAGTTATTCTTCTCATCCATTTAATTGCCCCCCCCAAAAAAAAAAATCGTATGCGGAAGGGAACACCTTATTTGAAACGAACCCGATTCCTGCCGATAACCATTTTACCGACCCAGGAAACTATCAATAGGCCTTACCGAAAAGGTAGCATTGCCTTTGATCAACAAGAAGTCATTTTGTTATATGTCGTACTCAACATATTTACTAGTACGTGATGGCGGACCGTTGTTCCTCCAAAATAATTCAATGTGAGTTTTGTTTTTAAATGATTATGATAATGTATCTGCGAACTTATGTTGCAGTAGATGACAAGGTTAAAATTACCAGTGATCTCTAAATAGTGTTTTGTCTTTCCAGGTTTGTGGAAGCGTACGGCGAATACGACGTCCCCTTCTGGGGTCTGACCGGAGGCAATGAACCTTCGGCAGGCGCCTTTCCTAACTGGGCATGGCAGGCCATGTTCTTCAGTCCTAGCCTACAGAGGGACTTCATCAAGCTCGACATGGGTCCTATCTTACATGAACGAGGTCATAAAGAGCTTCAGATCACTATCCTAGACGACCAGAGGTTTCTGCTTCCGCGCTGGGCTGAAGTGGTAACTATCTTTTATCGCTACTAATGCAGGACGTACATGTACCTAAAAGTAAGAGCAGTTATAACAACTGAAACCACTACAGTGCGAAATGGCATATATATCTTGATTAAACCATAAACCAGAGCAGCAATAATAATGTGATCATTAGTCAAATTTGTATAGCGCTTAATTCTACATTTCTAAGCGCTTTACGTTGTCATTATTATTATCCTGGTCATTGGATTCAACTGCTCATCTGCACATGTTGGTGCACATGCTCTGCCTCTTGAAGACGCCTTTTTACCAGGGCACACATGCCAATCCAACTTCATACCGTTCGCAACCTACCGGGTACCCATTTAACACCTGGGTGGGCAGTGGCGAATGTAGATTAATGTCTCGCGAAAGGGCATTATTGTCGCGGCGGGACTCGAACCGTGAACTATGTGATCCAAAGTCAGGTGACGAATCCACTAGACCACGACACCCTAAGACATCAATACTAAGCACTGGTCGCGTGGTCTTGATACCAGTGGTCTCTACCCTGGCAGAACAATACTTATTTCACCTGTGAAATACTCACTTATGAAATATTCAACAATTTTCCTTTAATATAACACAAATTAATGTAAGTAGTCTTTCAGTGCTTAATAGAAAACACAACATGCCTTTGTCACACTCTGACAAATGGGAAAGTATAGTACAAGGAAGACCTGACTGTTGACTCACGAACAGTGCTAGTTATTAGAGAGCTACAGTGTCTTCTGGATTGAAATCAATCAGTTTTTAAAACCCTTATAATTTAATTGTCATTATTCTAAATTGATAGATACTATTTCTGACAAGAGCTGAGCATTCTGAGTAAATTTCCTATTTATGTTAAAGGAGCCACACGAAGATTACTACGGGCCCAAAACATAATTTGAAGAGGGAAGTTGTTATATTGGATCAGCAAGGCTTCCCCTTTGCAATGATATGAATTTTGCATCAATTCAAAACACTTTTGATTCTTCGTGTGGCTCCTTTAAGGTCCTGGAAGACCCTATCGCCTCACAGTTCGTAACAGGGATCGGGATCCATTGGTATTGGGACGACTTTGTAGACCCGAGTCGTCTGAACGCTACTCACCATGCCTATCCGGACTACTTCATGCTAGGAACTGAGGCTTGTGAGGGCCACTTGGATCGCGAGGAAGAAGTCATTCTGGGAAGCTGGGAACGGGGTGAAGCATATAGCTTTAACATCATTGAGGTAAATTTCTAGGACGTTTTCTGATTTCTTCTCTTATCATAAGAGTCTGTCCTCATTATGAGCACTGACATCCTCGAACTTTGTTCTATAGCTGAGACTAAGCTTTGTTTTGTTTTAAATCGTGTTAGGCTTTTCCTCTGAAGAAAAATTGCATCGTAGTTGCTAATATTGTTAAATACAAAGCCAAAATTAGGGTTGTGACCTATGCATTTTAATGGGTTCCATTAGTTCAATGGGTATGTGATGATATTCGGTTGTGAATTTATATCAACATATTTTTTTTAAATTTACTTGACAAATGTTACACGATTTATGGACTATTCCCTGTCGCATTTGTCCCTATTTGAACAGCGATTAACAGTGCATTGCTTGGAATGAAAATTTGTTATCTGAAAGTACTTATTGTCAATGTCCTAGGACTTGAGTAACTGGGTAGCTGGTTGGATTGACTGGAATCTGGCTCTAGACATGATCGGAGGACCAAACTGGGTGGGGAACTTCGTCGATAGTCCTATCATTGTCAACGCTGAAGAAGACGTGTTCTACAAGCAACCAATGTACTACCACCTTGGACACTTCAGGTAAGTGATGGGAAACTGAATACGTTAATATGTTAATGTCGCACAGGTTAAGAGTGAGTTTAATTGAATTAGGTTGGTTAAAATTGTATTTCTATTCGAATAGATTAACTACCACAAAGTTAACCACACTTTTCTTCCTTTTACTTTGCAATGCTCCATTTGTAAAAATAGAGAAACGCAAAACGTGTTTGGTATAATATTCCTCACCAATCGATTGTAAACCATGAATCTTCACCAAATTCACGTTCAGTGCTCGAAGATTAAGTAATTGAAGATTAAGGAGTGAGAGGATATATTTTTTTAAATCGATAAATATGAATCTGAAAATGAATAAGTATAGAATTATACGACTAAAATTGCAACTCATTATTACAATTATTACCTTAACAGACTTTGGTTTCTCATTGCGATTTACATTTTCGAACCAGAGCATTGTATTTCCGTCTTAACTACCCACCTATCCTCATTTTGTCTTTAGTAAGTTCATCGCCCCTGGATCAGTGAGGGTGGGATCATCTAGTGATCGTGAGAGGTTGGTCGAGCATCTAGCATTCAGGCTCCCGGATGGTGACATGGCACTTGTCGTCTTAAACAGGTAGGCACTACCCATTACGGTTTCACAGTGTCTTAAGAATTCCTCGTTTTTCCTTTTCCCATTATCATTTGCATTAACTGAATTCTCTCTGAGAATTTCCACTTTTCATGTACTTGTTTATTTCCAATTACCATATCTTTGAGCAGTCGTCAATATTTCTACAATTATTGTTTGATAATCATTCTATTTATTTTTTAAATGCAGGAAGGAGTTCACATTCCCTCTTCACATCTATGACCCGGATGTCGGTTACCTGAACGCTGATATTCCATCCCGCTCCATTCAAACATATCTATGGAAATCACCATCTATTCTGTAAAACAGAGAGAGAAAAAATAAGTGGTTCTGTCTCTAAAACGTTCGAACAAAACATTACAAACTTGATGTTTCCGCATAAATAAGCTAGTTAACGCTCCTGTGAAGCGAAGATAATAATACGATATAAGGTCTATCATGATTAGTTATTCAGATCAACTGTTTCCCATTCGTACATTATTTCATCTTCCTCGATGTTCTAGAAAATAAAATGCAATCTTTTAGATCTTGATATGGGAAATAGTCTTAATAGTGCAAATACTCGATTAATTGTATGCAAGTGATTTTGCAATACAGTTCGCCCATTTGCTTCGCAGCCCACTCCTAAGGACGGACATTATTTTGTGAATAAAATGATTTCTTAATTTGAATTAAAATTATAGTTGTTGTGTTTTCCCTCTTGAGTATTTTTCATCAAATATATATTTGTTCTAACAATAATCATATACATTAAAAGCAAACATTACAAAAGTAGAAGTCGGATTGTGCATTTTATTGTGTCTATTTCTGAAAGCAAATTACCAAAAGGCAAATGTATTACAAACATTTTTTGTTGAGATTTCATTAGAACACACCTGGAATCACTATTTTCTAATGAAAATATCATCTAAAAATTCAAGTCATTGAATGATCAGCTATAGCGATACATTAATACAGATGTGGTATTCATTGGTAATTTCGCAGAGACTTTATAGAAACGTATGTAATGATGCATCATGGCGGTATGACTGAGAAATCAACCACCTGTATTTGCTTTATTTTACTGGTTATCTTCTCTAATTAAATCATGTGATAAATAGAACAATATATTCCTGCTCCACAACGAATGCATATAGCTGTTGACTTATAGGCCTAAGATTTTAATACATGACGCAAAATCCAAGGCAGACCTTGCTTTTTTAGTACCACATTCTGTATCAATATAAGAGCTCAAATTAATCATTTGCTTTGGATAAAGTTCATAAGTGCGTTTCTACATCGCATTGCCATCGTTATGAAAGATTTGTTAAAACTGTTATATATCACGTAATCTCTAGTTACACCTAATTATCAAAGATAACGAATTGTGATAAGGAGACAGCTGGTGACTGATTTTTTACTGCAACATTTATTGTACTTCTACCCGACTCTGCAACAACAGTATGAACTGTGTAGCAGATTTGTGGGAATAAGTATTACATCTATAGTTTCTACAATTATAAATTGGAATAAAATGGATACAGGCAGATTGTTAACGATTCTTGCTTTTGTAGCTGTGGTCTGCGCAACAGGTCAGTGTAATATTCAGTTTTGATGGTGATTATTTTATCTGTTCAAATATCTGATAACAGGATTGTCAATTTGGTCGTTGTTGTCTGATGTATGTCTTCAATGATGTGGTGTGTATATTGGAGAGGCGGCTCCCTTCTCGAAGAGCCTTTGGTTCTTCGAAATGTTTTGTCATCATGGTCGTAAAGCATTTAAATTCGCCAAATAAAAGCTTCACTCAAAACTCACATCTTCCTTCAGACATTTAAATGCTAACTTTTTGGAGGAGCTCGCGCCTTTGAATGTTGTTTGAAACAGATATATGGCGCCATACAAATGCTGTTCATCATCAAATAAGGATAGAGAGGATACAATCAGTGAATATAGGGAATATTATGATATCTCCACAAATCATTTATAAACAGAGCCATAGATACTGGGAAATATTATAATTAATTAAAATAGACCTGGATTGGGGCAGACATTTAGTTCATAATAGAGAAGAGAGATGAGAGAGTGAGTGAGTGTGAGAGAGAGAAAAAGAAAGAGAGAGAGCGAGAGAAAACAAAATGGAGATATTATATATACATGTGTATATTATATATATATAGAGAGAGAGAGAGAGAGAGAGAGAGAGAGATAGAGAGAGAGAGAGAGAGAGAGAGAGAGAGAGTAAGAGAAAGAAGGAGGGGGGGTATATAAGATGAAATATGTTTTTCTTAAATTCACGAGATGTTTCGTTTCGAAAATAGATAACGACTGCAAGTTTCGTCAATTTGCCGACACAAGTTCTTTCGTCTGTGAGTGCTCCTCCTGGCATTGTGACGTCATCGAGGAATACTCCCTCAGCGATGAAAACTTTGTAGTTTATACTTCTGGAAAGAGAGGGTTTAGATTGGACAAAGAGGAGATGCCAATCAGAAATCGACCAACTCCTAACGGTAAGTTTGAGTAATATGTCAGTATTAGCTTCTGATAAGAAATGTCTTTGTTTCTTAAGCATTTTAAGGAAAGTTTGTCGTTATATACATTTCAATGTATGAACAATGATAATAGATTGGAACTGTCAATTTTAAGAATGCACTGTCATCTTTTTCAGGAGATCACTGGCATCATGGTAATAGTACTTTGATCATGCTTCTTATGTTTTAAACTCCTTAAAGAGGGGGTTGAAATGAACCGCCACCAGGGACCAGTTGCATAATTGATGGTTTCAATAAAAACCTCGATATGAATGGCTGTTGAGTGATGTTGCCATAGTATAGTATTAATGACTGCTTTGAGAGAAATAGTTGTTTTATTACGCTCAAGGGAAGGTTGGAATTGTGCTATTCCCCGAGGCTTGCCGAGGGGAATAGCCCAATTGTAACCTTCCCGAGAGCGTATGAAAACAACTATTTCTCGAATATTAAAGCAGTCATTAATACTTTTATATGCCGAAAAAAAATAGACTAAAAAATAAAAAATAAAAAATATTTTTCAATTTTGTCGAAGACGGGATTCGAACTCTTGCGTACAACAAGAGGTGTATCGAAAACCAACGCTTAGACCACTAGGCTATCGCGCGTCGTTAACATGCTCGGCAGTTTTCTCTAATATATACATTAAAATGGATTGAAAACGGCTCTGCGTGAGGGAAGCTTCGCAAAAGCTCCATGAAACGGGACTTCTTTTACTTTTGCAATGCATATTGGCACGAACGTAGATCAAGATCTATCGGCAGATGTTGTTTTTTTGTTTTTGAGAGTTTATTTTCGTCTTCATGTCAACAATGCAAGATAAAATTGTCGGTAAGATCGATCGAGATTCAATTGTATTGAAATTACCGACCAATCCTTCGCACACATTACGGTATCCTCCATCGCTCAAACCATTTTTTAACATGTAAACCTATGGGGTAACCATGGAGTAACCATGGTTATTAAAAATATTGAAATGTTTTATGCATGGTTACCGAGAATTTTACAGGAACAGTTGAAGTTTATGAATGCAATTCGACCAATCAGATGGCTGGATTTCTTAAGTGAGGTATATAAAACTTAATATTGATGGCAAAGTTACCATCAGAGGTAATAGTTCGATGCAACGGGGTCCAGGCTTACTCCCCTTTTAGTGAAATTCTAAAACTTATTTACCCCTGTGAGGCCTCATCTAGGCATTTTAAGTTTTAATTTTGTATCAAATCGGTAAACTTCCTACTCATCGCCAAGATACAATTTTGAATGATTTTCTTTTAATATTTTTCCTTTGCCAAGTCCCTGATACAAGCATCACAATCACGGTTGATCGAAATGAGGAGTATCAAACCATCCTTGGTTTTGGCGGGTCTTTCTCGGACTCAGCAGCTCTCAATCTCTACAACCTATCGTCTGATACACAGGACAAACTGCTGAGGGCGTACTTCTCATCTGACGGTATGATAACATAAAGTTTAAATACAAATTTCAAATGATTCGGTGATGGGGAAAAAAGCACTTCCGTCTATTTTGTTCAAAGTTTTAAACTGATCTCATTGTAAAGGTATTAGCGATATTACATGATCAGTAATCGTATGATAAAAGATTTGATGACTTAGTTTAGCATTTGTAATGATCATTTTGTTCAGCATGTTTATAAAATTCGTGTAAATGTTGAACGCTGTGGAACTGTTGAAGACTGTTAAAAGCTGCACGTACATTGGTTGCTTAATCAGAACCTATTAAAATGCTTCATCAACTTTAATCTTTTCAAATCAAGTTAAAAATAGGAATGTTTAATAACGGGAAGTTTCAAAGATTTTTCAAAATTGCTTTCTACATTTCTTTTGTTGAATAGTTATATTTATTATTTGCAAGCCACTTAGCAATCCAAATTTAATCAAATAAATTCAGAAAAATTACGCCAATCTCCAATATTCATAGGCATAATATATTTTAACATCTAATTATTATACAGGGATTGAATATTCATTTGGTCGTGTACCGATCGCGAGCTGCGATTTTTCGACCAGGGAATACTCGTACGCCGAAACACCGGATGACTTCTACCTTGATGATTTCCAACTCGCATTTGAAGACATTGATTACAAGGTAAGCTCAACATTATGTTTAAAAGAGATGCCTCATTGCAGTATGATAATTTACAACAATGATTCATAAATCTTGATTGGTGTTTATAGAGTTGTTGTACTGCATTCACAAAATATGTGAATCTTTAAGAGCCTCCTTAAACATAGTTTGCTAATTTTGAGAGGTGTGTCGAAAACCAGAGGAGATTCATAATTAATTCGTACTTTTTAAAAAATAAAATGATTCCACACCTAAGGACATTCTGGAAGTGCTTGATAAGACGATTCCAAAATCTTTATGGAAAAAAAAGGCCAAATAAAGGCATGTATAAATCGGAAAAAATGAATAGAAAATTGTATGATGACCTCAAATGCTTACAAACAAATACCTTGATTTTATTCATTGCATTTGTTTGCTTCAGATCCCGATGATCCAGCGAGCCTCAGCCATGAGTTCTAGACCCATCAAGTTGTTAGGTAGTGCCTGGTCTGCCCTGGTTGGATGAAGACGAACGGTGCTATGAAAGGAGGTGGTGCACTCAGAGGGTTGCCTGGAGGATACTATTATAAAACATGGGCTCTCTACCTTGCCAAGTAAGCTCACACGGGGTTCTTCCAAGTTCAAGGTCTATGATGAATGCAAGTCGTACAGTAGAATGTTTCCCTCAATCAGGTTCATACACTGTATATTCATGCTACTATTCCAAAGACACCACTTACTTAAAGAATAATCAAAATTACCCCTAGGAAAATACCTACAGGGGCAATCACCGTAGGGGTAGTTGCCCGGGGACCAGGGGTAGTTGTCCTAATGTAGTTGTCCGGAGAACAGGCGTAGTTGTCCTAAGGTAGTTTTCTTGAGGTATTTATCGGGGTTAGTTGACTTGGGTGTTCTCCTAGTGGGTTATTGCATCTCTAAGTGTGTGTTATCCAATGTGGCTTGATAGAACGCTTCTAAGGATTATCTTAATGTTGCGTTAGGAAGGCATTTTTTCTTCATATTCCTTCAAAAGATCAAGAACAGAAAGTTGCTGTTTTTTACATTACAATGGTCTCAAGGTTGTTACTGGCAATCAAGAAACAATAATTGTAATATTAGTCAAATCAAGGATAATAATATTAATATAATATAATATAATAAAATAATATTACAATTATTGTAATATTAGTCAAATCAAGGAGCTTCTTGGTCAAATGGAATCGATCAGATCGAACATTTAAGTTTGAAGTTCTTTTCGTGGGAATAGGAAAGTTGTGTGAATGTCTGGTTTTCTTCCAGATTCCTCGAAGCCTACAATGACTATGATGTGCCCTTTTGGGGCCTAACAACAGGCAACGAACCTACGGCAGGTCTGTTCCCAGGTTGGGATTGGCAGTGCATGTTCTTCAATCCTGAACTGCAGAGGGACTTCATTAAGCTCGACATGGGTCCAATCCTACACGACAGAGGCCACAAAGACGTCAAGATCGTCATCATGGATGATCAGAGGTTCCATCTTCCTCACTGGGCTGAAGTGGTAAGGTCAATAGACTTTGATCATCACCTCTGTCAGAGCGGTATATATTACGTCATAGTAGCTCTCTCTGATTGGATGATTTTCACCGACTTCTGTTGGGTCGGAATATTCGCCAAACAATGTAAAACATAAGAAATTCAGATCACTTGTCAAGAGGCACTCAGCGCAAGCGCTTCGGGTTTTTACGGACTCCAACAACGCGAGGGCCATCGACAAGAGGCTATACTCAATCATGATGACAGTTTTCAGTACGAACTGTCAGAAAAAAAAGTGATTAATTTGTTTGTCGTAGATCAACATGATCAAGAAGGCAACATGTAACAAACCCACAAACAAACAAAATTAATAAGCAACCCTCTGCTTTTCCTATAAACTCAAGCCGATGATAATTATCTAAGCGACGTTTGCCTTTGCTTAGGTCATCGAAGACCCGGTCGCATCTCAGTTCGTCTCTGGTATCGGCCTCCACTGGTACACGGACTTCCTCATCGATGCCAGTCGTCTTAACGAAACCCACCATGCTTACCCAGACGTCTTCATGATCAACACAGAGGCGTGTGAGGGGTACTTGCCGTGGCAGGAGAAAGTGATTCTTGGTAGCTGGGAGAGAGGTGAATCATACAGCCATGATATCATTGAGGTTTGTCTATTATCTTCTGGAACAATTGGCATCATCCTGTTCTGAATGAACAGCGTTCTAAGTTTCATTCCTTCCAGCCATTCACCAATTCACCATAGTCGATCAAATATTGTCACCGCAACTTCTGTTAACCATCACCTCAATCTAATTCAAACCGTTTTCGATCATTAATATTTTGTAGCATTAGCATCATAGCTAACTCGTTCGCTTATAATTAGTTAGGGTGAATGTTGAGCTTTGGTAAGTACAGTGATGACGCCTTTCCGGCAAGTATACTGATGGCTTATATTTTGTTTAAAATGGGTAACGTATTTATATGACTACAATTGTGACAACGAATGTAGCAAAGTCATCAAAGTTTTTCTTGCTTTGTTATGTTTTCATAATCATCTCCTTATAAAGCACGATTATTTGAACAGTTCTTGTGTTATCCAATCTTGTAGGACCTGAGTAACTGGGTCGGTGGATGGATCGATTGGAACATGGCTCTAGACATGATCGGAGGACCAAACTGGGTGGGGAACTATGTTGATAGTCCTATAATTGTCAACGCCGAAGAAGACGTCTTCTACAAGCAACCGATGTACTACCACCTTGGACACTTCAGGTATTAAAATGAGTTTCGAGGAAAAATATTCTTTAGGAAAAAAGTCGTAGAATTGTAGCATTAGGCCTACCCTTATAATCATATAGTATTGCATTGTTAGTGTTTTATCTTTATGTTTTGTTCTCTCTTCTAAGTCACCGTCTGGGTTTTGGTTCTATTTCATATTGATCTATTTCTCAGTTGTTTTAGCTAGTAACGTTCTTCCTCTTTTACCTCACCAAACACTACATTTTGATTGTACTGACAAAGCCATCTTGATTTAAATATATTCCTAAAGAGAAAGGAATCAGTTATTCTAAAGGTAGAGAGTGAAACGGTTATGAAATATCTGCATGTATTTCAAGTGTTTTCTTATTTTTTTAAAACCAGTAAGTTCATCGCCCCTGGATCGGTGAGGGTGGGGTCATCTAGTGATCGTGAGAGGTTGGTTGAGCATCTAGCATTCAAGCTCCCGGATGGTGACATGGCACTTGTCGTACTAAACAGGTAACCTCATGCAATCACCTCTCGTGTAATAATCTTGCCGGACTGTCGATCACAAGGTCCGCGGTTCGAGTCCCGCCGCTGCACTAATGTCCTTTGGCAAGACATCGATCTACATTTGCCACAATCCACCCAGGTGAAGTAAATGGGTACCTGGTAGGAATTTATTCCTTGAAACGCAGCGCGCGTAACAGCTGCACTGCTAAAGCCAGGGTAATTATGCTGCATTATTGTAGAGCGCTTTATAGAGACTTCTGACAAAGTAAGTGTTAGGCGCTATATAAGCACTGTAATTATTATTACAAAAAACATCGTTTATTCATCTTTTAAAACAATAATACAATATATCCATTATTTTAACTACCAATGAAATATTCTCAAAATACACTCTAAGGAAAGGCTTTTAAAAGAGTTTTCAAAAATGTTTTTTTATTATGTGCTGGTAAACACTTTTTGAACGATTATGGGGTTGTTTGTTCATAAAAGGATGCCAACTAACAATTGAAAAGAGCCTTTAGTCAAGAAAGTGTTTCAATATAACAAAGTTTCAATGGTTTTGGACCTAACCATTTTGTTAAAAGACTGCATTTAACATCAATTCTTGACACCGTCATTGATATCATAATAATCATTCTCATCGCTATTTGTTGTTGTTGTAATTTCCAAATGCAGGAAGGAGTTTACGTTCCCTCTTCACATCTATGACCCGGATGTCGGTTACCTGAATGCCGAGGTTCCATCTCGCTCCATTCAAACGTATCTATGGAAATCACCATCTCGCCTATAAATGACGCTCCTTCTTCACCATTGATTCAATTAGTAAATTAGAATGATTATTCGGACTTGCTCGTAATCGTCTGTTGAGAGCCAGAAGGGCGCTCACCACTACTAAAGATAATGTGTAAATCTCATCGCATTACTACATATTTACATAACAGAGTGATACAATAATGGTATAGTGATGCGGGGTACCAATTCGTCGCCGAGTAGTAAGAGATTGGGAGAGGGGAAACGCATTCAACTTTAATTTACTTTCTTAAGGTATTGATAAAACAAAAACAAAATCCGCAATAATAGACGGGATAAGGAGAGGAAGGGGGGTGGGGGGGGGGGGGGGGGGGTGATGCAGCGCAATATTCCATTCCACAGCTCTTGGTATTTCAGTTTGTTGTTTGCATAATTTGCAGTACCTGTCCTGTTCAAGTATAAATAACATTAAAACAAATAAAAGAAGCTTTCTGCAGCAAAATCACTGGATATGCACTCTTTTGATTACTCTTCCGAGTTAGGTGACTCGACCTTTTTTCAAACGCTATCTGCTTTCTAAAACCGGTAAGTTCATGGTGTATTAATAACTACGCGCCAGCTATATAGGAGTCGTTGGCTTATGGTCTGGATCAATACAAGCCAACTCCATTTTCCATGAAAGTGTCCTTGACATTCTTGACAGGACTCTCTGCCTGGGTGTATAACACCATCACTGTCTCGGAATACAATAATCAATACATTATAATGTCATACTTCTAATCTTTTGTTCATCTCCCCTCTTCATCTTCTCTCTCTCTTTCTCTCTCTCTCCCTCTCTCTCTCCCTCTCTTTCTCCGACATATACTATAATTATCATTCTTTTTCCACCTCTTTCACTTCCTCTCATTTACCTTCCTCTCTATTCTATGCCCCCCTCCCTCTCTCCCCCTCTATCTATAGGCTATGTTTATCTGTCCGCCATTCCCATCATCTTATCTAATTTGATAATTTTATTTGTATGTAATCTTTGAAAGTTGCTACCAATCTTCATAATATTCGTTTAGATACGCAACACATTTGATTCGAATTTCTTAAAACAAGGAGACATTCATCTGTCAAAATATTATAAAATCTACTAAATACCTTTTCATCAAAAATTTGCTAAAGATAATGTGTTGTAAATAATTATGTGTGCATTTAAAATAAAGACCACTTCGACGTGGACCCCAAGAAGAAGAAA
Source organism: Strongylocentrotus droebachiensis (assembly GCA_035222895.1). Taxonomy (NCBI): domain Eukaryota; kingdom Metazoa; phylum Echinodermata; class Echinoidea; order Camarodonta; family Strongylocentrotidae; genus Strongylocentrotus; species Strongylocentrotus droebachiensis. The sequence continues at coordinate 6,926 of JAVYIG010016401.1, read as the reverse complement.
AAAGTTAGCGTATGCATTTATATTTCTGGTTGATTATTAGTATGAAAGAATTCTGAAGTACGTGTTTCTTTCTCCTTATAATATCCAGTAAATTCTAAGGTTTCTCCTAAGGTTAAATCAATTCTAAAACGAAGCTCCGTGCATGTTCAATGTCGAATCGATCATAATAATGTTGAATTTATGTTTCGTCGCATCTTCTGTAGATGTCAATGATTCCGGTAGCGACCTCTTAACCTACATGCGCCCATCTGATATAAACATTGTTTGTAGTACGTTGTCTCCGAAATGTCACAAAATACCATCGTGTACCATTTTATTGAATTGGGGATTGGAAACCAAGGTTGGTAGATGATATACTTTATTTGATTTTCTCAGGTTGCGTTTCACTCCTCCTCCTCCTCCTCATTTGACATTTCCTACTCTAACAAACATTCATTACTGAGTTGTTGATGTGCCTTGTTTTTTGCCTAGTCATCACAACAAAGCAGAACACCAGTGTCCTTCAGACATCCTCCCTCGCAACACTCGCTCTTCCTTTCACATGGCTAGTAAAAGTTCACCATATCGGCGTTCTTGATATTGTTAATCACAAGTCACTGGATGATACCAGGGGGTGTTTCACAAAGATCCTAAGTCAGACTTAACTCTAAGTTGGACTTAAAAATTATGGAGAGCCATTTGTAGCCTTAAAATAAAATATATTATAAAGAGAAAATTCAACTACTTTAGACTTATTATAATTCCAGACCAAGAACATAAAATCTCCTCGATAATAGAAAATATGAATTATTTGTATCAACATTTTATGCCTTTTAAAATAACTTTTACAAAATATTTGTATAGATGCTAAACAGCTTTCCATAATTTTTAAGTCCAACTTAGAGATAAGTTTAAATTAGGATCTTTGTGAGACACCCCTCAGTGCAACAAGCTCAATAAAACAAACAGAGAATAGATGCACAAAAGTAAGAGTAAAATAGTTTGATTAAAATAGTTTTAATGCAATTTGTATGTAACAAGCATCGGTAGGTGCTGCTATATAACAGACGTCTGCTAAATGATATGTGACATAATTATGCAACAGTGCCTTATACATATTTACACGAATCAGTTCAATAATGATTCTTTTGTGTTTACCACTTGATAATCATGAAAATGATGTTTAAAAATTCCGAAAACATCAAGTACTTTGAGATTTTAGGTTCTTGAGTGTAAGTTTAAACATTAAATCGCGAATATAATGCTTTCTATTTTTGATCGAGATGAGTTATTAAAAACAAAATTAAAACAATCATCAAAATCGTCTTGAAGATGCGTTAGAGAGAAATAATATTGTACCTATTTGCTTGTGATTGTCAATTATTGTATAATGGAAAGAAACAAATGTAAATGAGTATTTCTTTCATATAGAGATTATCTTATTGATCACTATTTTGTAGTGATCCTCTATCGTTAACTCAAAGTGTAATATAGGTATTCAATTGTAGAATGAAATTACCAACAATGTTTATCATTAAATGCAAAAACTCTTTTAAAAATGCTTTTGGTACGTCTAAAACATCATGATAACCTTGCCTTTTCTTGTTAGCCCAATCTTGAGATTACATGTACAGTTAAAGATTTTGAAAGTTTGAAAGATTAATACTTAGTCGTACAAAAAGCGAATGCCCTCATTAACATTTATCGACAATATGGTATAGAGTCGTTTAATGTACACAAAGCATAAATGCTTTTTTTAAAAGATATAAACAAATTTGATTAAATCAGATAATGTTTTGGCATATAAAGATAAACACAACTATATGATAATTTCGTCAGATACAGAATCGGTTCATAATTATGTACACCTAATTAGCATGCTGGTATAATGAATACAAACACATGTAGTTAAAATATATTGATCACTTCTTATACACAATAAAATACTGCAAAATGATTTCAAAATCAACCAATAAGTCAAAACAAAATGGAAAAGCATGCAGTTGAAACTTCATTTGTATCTAGATTGTGTTTACCTGAATAACATAAACCAACCAATCCGATTCTAATTTTGTCAATAATTGTTACAATAAAGAACAATTTGTCATTACCAGACCAATCTTTTGAGCCCTATAAAATCTTAAGGTATTTATACTATTCAGCGGACATCATAAGCATGAAATACATGAATCGATGAACTGTCTTTATTTAAAATGAACAATTAGACAAATTAAAGGATTTAAATCTAGAAAAGTGAGATGCATTAATGGAGATTTGAAGAAGAAGAAAAAAAAGAATAGTAGAGTGCAATGCGATAAAAGAAAACCAAAAAAAATATACTACTTTTTAAACAAAAATGAAGGGAGAAAGAAGACTGAAAAATAGGTCGGGGACAATTGTGGTCGAGACAAACATTTTCGATCTCAGGGGCCGTCTTTCAATTGGAATTCTCAAATCGAATATTTTCCTGTTATGGAGTAGAAGGGGAGGGGGGGGGGGGGGGGGTAATTCCCTTCCTGTACATGGTTTCTTATATACATGAGTGGTTAAGTTGCCGTCACTTGATTTAATATTTGATAAAGATGCACTACACTCTCCTCTTTCCACAACATGTCGTAGTCAACACTGCAATGTTAAATAACAGAATAAATAGATTATCAAACCAAAGTATAAGATGCACGCAATGAGGTGGGATTATGTTATGCATGTAAATAACATTCACATCAATAATGTCAAAGAAAGTTAATTTGTCTATAGCTATTACTTAGCGTATGTACATGATTGTACTTGTACGTTTATAGAATTCATCTCTAAGCAAGTTTCGATGGTCCATTTCTACTCAGATATTTACATATCATAATATGTACAATTTAGAAGAAGCATAGTGAGTGTCGTAATACATGAAAGAAATAGATTATGAATACCGAATTGAATGATATACTGTCTTTTGTTTATACTAATGTACAGAACAATCTAGCGACATGTATGGATAGATGAGATTCACCATGAAGTTGCATACAATGAATACAAATGCTGGAGTAACTCAAAAACCAAAACATCATGAATTCAAACAATAAACAAAAAATATAAATTACATTCCAGCTTTCAACAAAAGGAAAAAAAACGACAACATCAATTCATATATCACGTGTACCGGCATACTTTTGCGGTCATCAAAAATCATCTAAGCAAATTTTTACAAAGTTTATAATGTAAATAATGATACAATAATATGGTTAAATACAACAAAAATACAATTTTGATACATAAACGAAACTGGCAAAATGGCATGTCTATTTCAAAACATATGTACAATATTTTTTAATATAAAAAATATGATCTATCATTTTTTACCATTAAATAAATTATTTTTTACTGTATATTTATCTACTACGTAAAATTCAGCTTCAGTTTTGCCTTGATACACATTTTTACAGCGCTCATATAATTATGTATGTGTGGCATTAAACATGTTAGACATTAGAAAAGCTTGTTTCATTTATGCGAATATTCCATAAAATCGCCCCATTCTTTCAGTCATTTTTGATTTCTTCTTGAAAACAATTTGTTTACTACTATATTTATCTATAAAAATGAACAAAGAAAACGTCACTGAATAGATCAAGATACTTATTTCAGTGATCCAGATATGAATACGAGAGTATATATATTTGTAAACATAAATAAGATAAAATTCATGGTTCTTTTAGATTTTGAATCGGCAGTACTTCTTCATGAGCTAGTGAAGCACTGCGACAAAATAACGTAAAACAAAAGTTTTTTTTGTCCAAATCTAAATCATCAAGCTTTTCTGTTGAACCCCCCTGAATGTTTTGGGGTGTCGAATGCTCAGCTGAGAACCTAGTCTGTTTTCTTTTTTCCCGTGATAAGGACATTGAATCTGTCTTTCGACGGCTTCATGGTGATGTCTCCAAAGCCATGTTTCTTGAGCATCTCGGAAGCATTCTCCTTTCCCCACATCGTGCCCAGCCCCGGCCCTCCAAAATACATCGACACCGGTGTGCAGTGGAGCATGCTGATGACGTAACCATCAATGGCTCGGGGATTCCCCACGTTTTTGTGCGGCGAGCTGTGCACGTTGACTTCCATCATGAGCAAGAGACCGCCATCGATCATCACCCGTCGCGTCTCCCGGAGGACGCCCTCAGGGTCAGCCATGTCGTGGAACGCATCGAAGCAAGTGACGAGTTGGAATGTGTTGGTCCAGGTGTGCGGGAGCGTGGCCACGTCTTGAACCATGAACTTGCAGTTGGTGAGGCTGAGTCGTGCAGCCTCGGCGCGTGCCTCCGCGATGGCCTTCTGGGAGATGTCAAGCCCGTAGAAGGTGCATCCAGGGAAGCGCTGTGCCATCAGCATTGTAGCATGGCCTTGACCACACCCAAGATCCAACACTGATACATTTGTTTCTGAAGGGAGAGAGAGAGAGATAGAGAGAAAGAGAGAAAGTTAGAGAAAAGATAAAACGCCAGTCGAAATATTAACGTACATGCACTTAACAAATTAACGATATGTTCTTGTTTCATGTGATACTTAGTTTTATTCATATTAACTGTATTCTCATTGACCTGTCGACCATTAGCTAATTAGGAGCATTGCTACCTCTATCAATACTTTGTGTTGCTCTAACCACACTTAATTGAGGAAAATGGCACAAGAACTGTTTATCACTATCCCAAAAGCTAAACATCCACCAAATGATTGAAGACCCAGATAATTATCGCTGATTACAACATGATCAGTTGATGATCGGCAATCATATACATTTTATTAAATAGTGGTGGCTTTGAGTATTCAAAAACTGCAATCAAGTTTTGCTTGAATAAAAAAAGTTCAGCATTTTGTTCGTTGAAACATTTACGATCAGGAAATCCATATTTCCAGTCGACCAACCACCCCTTCCATGGCTTCCGGCACTCGACATGCATGTGGCGATACCTTATTGGCGACACACGCCATTGACTAGAACCCACTAGGTGTTTGTGTTTATCCTGTAACAAGTAATTAATTTGTGACATCCGGTGTCTGAGCAGAAAATGTTGGCAAATACAGTAAACATTATTAGTATCTGGAGCAAAGATCTGCATTTATCCTCATAGTTTCTGGTATTTCTGAGAAAACCTATAGAGGCTTTGACAAAAGAGATGATAACACATTGTAGAAATAAACATCACGTATCTTCGCACAGGCCTGGTGATTTGCATTAACTTGTTAATAACAGCTTTCTTCTGAAATGATGCTATTTTAACCCTACATGGTTTCATTATTATATTTGCTGGCATCTCTTTTGATGAAAACAAAACATAAGAAAGAGAAGGAAAAACTAGTTTGCTCTGATGATTATCATTACAATCATTATGACTACTAAATATATCGCTGAGGATGACAACAAATCTCCCCACGAAGTACAGTCAGCTAACACCACTTTCAGCACTACCACAACCACCCCCACCACGATCACCACCATCACCATTACCACTACCACCACCACCCCTACCGCTGTCACCATTGCCACCACTATTCACGCTACTACTACCATAACCGCTGTAACCTCCACCACTCCTGCCACGACTGCGATGACCACCACCACCATAATCAATGCTACAACCACCACCACTGCCACAACCACATACACCACCGACACTACCACCACCGCTACCATAACCGATGCTACCATCACCATTATCGATTCCGCCACTACCCTTCCACCACCACCACCACCACCGCCACCATCTCTTCTCCAAATATACGCCTAACCGCCACTACTGCCACCACCACCCTACCACTTCCACTATACCCACTACCACTATATTCATCATCCCTTTATTCACTCCCATCACCGTTATTATACCTGTCAGTAATGAATTACATGGACACTTGTTAGTAATGTCTGCAGCCTAGCGCGCATACCAAGGGGCCGGAAAAGACACCACCACTGGACTGTTTCCATCTACAACATCATCATCATCTTAGTCATCACCATCACACGGACAGTGACTGACTGACGCTGCAGGAGCAGATGCCTATGAAATACGATGGTGGTATCATCTTTCAGACGTATTCCTTAAGACAAGATGTTATTAGAGAGGATAGCATCACTGTTCACACAGCGTCAATTGTTATGATTTAGCTTCACGGCTGTCAGGTTATTTCCACTCTGTCCTTGAACGCAAACTCATTGACGAGAACATGACTGTCTTCGGCATAGGAAACCAGCCACGTTCATTAATTTGTTGTTTCTCCAGCGTATGTTGATTATATCGGTCTCTTTAATATGTAGTAATGTGGTATTGATGGTGAATATGGGAGAAGGCTGGATGGAGCGATGTTGAAAAACATGATGATAGTTGAGACATACAGACGTGAGAGCATTATCATGTTTACCAAATCAAATATATTGGTATTTAAATAAAATATTTAATAGATAAATGATGTGATGCCAAGGCCAGTCTATATTCCGTGTGAAAAACCTGTGACATTGTTAATTATCACTGGACATGAGAAGGGTGGTGCATTTTCTTTTTTTCTACCACATCATCACAACTTATTACTAAATGGCATCAAGAAGAGCAAAGTGTAATAAATGAATTAACCATTGAAATAGAGGAACCAACTCTAACCCCAACCCTATAGGGTAGATCATGCCCAAAAGCTCTAATGGATTAAGGGATTACAATATCTTGGCAGTACGAACAAGCCTATGGAGGCAGTATTCAAGTTAGAGGGCATTTATCCCTTACCCTCACATTGACATTTATACCTGCCGAGCTAACTACAGACGCCACATGACATTCATTTGCTGCTGCCCTTCCGTTCATAAGTATTTCTCTGTCACAAAAAGTCACACCTACGCAGACTCTATCATACGGGACTACATCATTCGATTCATATTCCTCTATTGTTAACTCACGAGATGCAATAACTTGTAG
>JAVYIG010016400.1:0-31369 GCA_035222895.1 Strongylocentrotus droebachiensis | reverse complement strand
CCACTGGTTGGATGCCCTGTCGTGTATAGGATCCTCAATCTCCACCCTTCAATACCCTCCTCCGCACATGCTCTACAGCATCATGCAACACATCCTCCTGGTAAGTCTAACAAATTTCCAGTTCAGCCTTGTTCAGATACCTGAACCTGGCTGGGGATTAGCCCTTGGTAGGTGTTGGGCGTTTTCCAGCCCCCCCCCCCCCTGATATATAGAGGTGTTGTGGTCTAGTGGATCAGTCACCCAACTGCAGATCACAAGGTATGGGGTTCGAGTCCCGCCGCTGCACTGATGTCCTTTGGCAAGCATTAATCTACATTTGCCACTCTCCACCCAGGTGTGAAAGTTAACTGTGGTTAGATGAGTAACTGTGCGCTTGTAAACATGACGCCTGACTGGAATGCTCCCCAGGGAGTGGATAATGTGCATACATCGTGTGCGGGTAAGCTTGAATCCGACGACCGGGGTAAAAATATATCTGTAAAGCACTAAGACACATCGTTGATGTATTAAGCGCTATATAAAAGCTGAATATTTTTATTATATGCTCAATTATTATGTATTTATCGTTGTATTTATTGATCCATCATCTACAGAGCCCGAGCCTGACGATCTGTCGTTCAGCAGTGCACATCTTAAAGCAGGTTCTATGTCTGCACAGTCCTGCCTGCTACGTGTCGCTACGAGGGCTCTACCTCGAGTCCATGGTCCGACCTCAAGGGGTCTTCAAAATGCCGTACCACTATGAACACTGGAACTTTGTGGATGCTGTCATAAGGTGAGATATGGAAATATCTTTGTCTACAAGACCTGATTGCACAAGGGTGGTTTGTAAAGTAAAAGGATCACATAAAATAATCAAAATTTACCAAAATGATGGTGAAAAATGGATTTTTGTTCGCCTTTATGAGAAATGTTCTCTTTTGTTTGTTGACTTTCTGGCCACCATTGTAATCTGTCGCGTGGGTTTTAGTAACTTTTGTGAATTATGAAATGTGACAATTTCCAACTCGATAGTATAGCTGATGGCTCAAAGTCATCAAGGTTATAGCAGAATATGGGAAAGAGTATCACTAACATTTTACAGGAAGAATTTGAGTTTTCTTTAACTGTGTTGAGAATTAATGTTTATTTGTTCTATCTCTCTATGTATGTACCTAATGTCTCTCCTAACCCCCTATGCTATCTGGTTGTATCTTTCAATCTTATACATGTATGTATATCTGTTACTAATTTTTGTTAACGTTTCACATACTTTTTCCTCTCCCCCCCCCCCCCCCATTTTCTGTCTCTCTTCTCTCTCTTTCTTCTCTCTCTCTCCCTCTTTTCTCCCTCTCTTCTCCTTCTCTCCTTTTTTTTTCTTCTCTCTCTCCCTCTCTCTCCCTCCCTCCCTCTCTTTCTCTCTCCCTCCCTCCCTCCCTCCCTATCTCATTTTCTTTGTCTGATACAGGAGAGCCTTATATGGTCAGAATGTCATCCAGGATGTCAAAGAGCATGAGGATGAAGAGGCTGTCAAGGTTGCCATGGAAACTGGCGAGATGCTTCTACACTTCCTAGTGTCGTTGTTTGAAGAGGATTTCATGGCTTCTGCCAGGAGGTGAGCTAACAAGTTCTTGTGGATGATGACTGATAGTTTAAGAAAGAATGCAATCATTTTACAGGATAAAAATAAGATTTAACAAGGAATTCAACCTTGTGATAGATGCTTTTTAAATATGTGTACAACATTATGGGTATCACAAGTGTAGATATACAGAGATGCCAACTAGTACGGATTTCCCGTAATTTCTACGGGAAATCGGCCAATTACGGGCGGTACGATTTTCATACCATAAATCCCGGATTTTGCTGATTTTGCTGATTTTCAAAATTAGCACTTTAAGGTTTAGCACGTACTTTTGACTATTGCAGCGCAGCCATCCTTGAATCCATGCATAGAAATCCCATAGGGCTTCCGATTGGACAATTTGTTATCTAGCACACATACATGTGTGTCTTTGTATGCGTGTGTGCCCAGCAGAGAAAGACAGCTTCGCGAGCGGGGGCCGGGTGAAATACCTCTCTTGGCCGCGCCGCTACCGCGGGGCCAGCGCCAGGCCTCGCTACGCTAGCGCCGTGTAACACTGTCGGATTTCTCACAGGCTGTCACAGCGTTCGTCGATTTTCGTCGACAATCTGAACTCATGTTGGTTGGATTTATATATCAATCATCATGTCTTCCACAACTAAGAAGCGTGGCAAGAAGTTACAGACTTTTAAAAAAGAATACAGTAAGAAATGGAAATGCATCGTTCCTTCAAAGAAAAGCCTGAATCATGCTAGGTGCACGATATGTGCATCAGATTTCAACATTGGACATGTGGAGTTGACAGCAACTATAACTAATGAGCTTACAGGTGCAAGAAGGCTGCAAAAGACTATAGCATCATATCAGAACATGTGATTGTGAGGGAGTTCATCTAACCTTTCAACAGAACACTTTCAATATGGAGTTGACACCAACTTATGAACTTACATGTGCAAGGACGCTGCAAAAGACTATAGTAACATATCGAGACATCAAGGTAAATCAAGGTAAATTTTGTCATGAGTTCATCCAGTCTTTCAGTAGAATACTTTCAATATGGAGTTACATGCACATGTAACACCAACTAATGAACAGGTATGTTACTTTTATTTAACTTGTTGTGCAATCGCGCTTGCCTGCGGGAGCTGCGCTTGCCAGCGTGCAGAAAAATTTGCGTCGCGCAGAAAATTACTGATTTTGTCTCCAAATTACTGATTTTTAGCCTTATGATTACTGATTTGTGCTCTGAAAGGTTGGCATCCCTGGATATATGTTGAGCCAAGATCGTCGTTCTACTTTGTTTATGAGCTTCCAAAACTATATGAGGCTATCTTCGAAAAGAAAAAATGTCTAAAAATTAATGATATTATTTCACCTGACTTAAAAAGCAGACTACTGTTTATACATGTAATATAGTATTACAAATATGCAATGGCATTTTGTTGAGAGAAAAAAAATCCACATTTATTACAAGAATACAAATTTATATACATGTATATACTTATTTTCATCTGTGTTCTGTTCTATTACTGTTTGATATATATGTTTATATTCATGATCATTATTGCAATTTGTTGTAACCAAAAAGTGCGAATGAAGAGCCCCCCCCCCCCCCCCCCCCCCACCCCATGAAAATGCCTACATTGGGCCCCTCCTGTATTAGGATGACAATCCTGGACAATTACTCTGGATAACTGTCCTCTGTGGAACTACCATTGTAGCATCTACCCCCTAGGATAACTACCACTAAGGACACTACACTCTAGACACCTAGAACTGGACAACTATCCCCTTTACTTTAGAATTTACTCTCAGAGAACAGCTGGGAGGGGGGGGGGCGTATTTAGAGAGGGGATAATAGTTTTGGGGAAATTTGTCCCATGAGTTGATGACCTCTGTCTCTTTCTTTCTCTCTCTTTCTCATCACTCTAACTCTTTCTCACTTAAAAAAAAGAATTTGATCAATGAATTTTTATGAAATGTCTGTATGTTTGATTTTTGATTTATGTCATTTTTTGTGTTATTTGAATTTGAATTGCAATTGTATTGTATCTTTGTGAAGTGGATGACAATTCAGCTGTTGGCTGCGATGATCTTTTTAATAAACCATTTTGATCTATCTCCCAGGACCAGTGAAGGTACAGAGAAAGAGAAAGGTCCATCCCGGTGCATCCTAGCCCAGATCCTATGGCCATCTGTCATGGAGCAAACCTCCAGGAAGGTCCCCAACAACGTTCAGAGGCTCATGACTAAATTCATACAAGCAGTCAAGATGGCCGCCAAGTGTGACGATTGGGTAAGCCAGGGCCCTGAGGGGCGTTTCACAAAACTTGTCATCAGTCACAAATGATAATTTGTGTTATAAGCTACTGAAATCCTTGCTTCTGATTGGTTATCAGCAGATTTGTCACTGATTTTTGTTACTTGTCATTGGAAAAAGGCCTTGTGAAACACCCTCCTGTTTCATAAAATTTGATACCAATAACCAGTTACAAGCTACTGGAATCATGGCATCTGATTGGCTGAGAGCAAATTTGTCATAGAAATTTAGCAGTTGTTATAGATAACAAGTTTTATGAAACGGGCCCCAGGAAGGATATATGTTAGAATGGACAACTCTATCCTGTTCTCTAGCTCATGTCTTTTTCTCTCCCCTTTCACTTTTTCCAGGAACTTCCATAAGTAAATTTGTGCAGAAATGGAATTAAAGTACTTTTTGTTTTTCACGAAAGTTTTTGTTACGTGGGTCAGCCTACATTCTCACAGATTGATACACCATTCAAGGTTGGGCTTGGTGATACAATTGTTATCATTAAAATATGAAGGAAGAAATGTTTGCACAGCACACATTTCAGTAACAAAGTTACTAATTGGCTTGCTTTATCACTAATACACAAGCTATTTCAGGTTCCATTTATTGTCTTTCTCAAGTAATCATTGTGGGGAAAAAATCCAAAAAATGAAAAGGTTAAACTCCAACGGCATTTGAAAGATAATTCTAATTAGAACTTCCCTCAAGACGAAAAGGCTTGAAAATGTCTTTTAGTGGAAAAATAACGAGCATTAGTTGTCGAATCAACTTGAGTGTTTGCAATCATCTTAGTAATAATCTGATTTTCAGAACCTTGTTCTGAATGGTGGCATGTTTTGTGCTGCGCAAAGATTCAATCAGTTTAATTTTGGCCATTACAAGAAGTGGGTTATTGATGTAGACAAATGTTCATGTATCTTTACAGCTCATTTTATTTATGCTATAACCGAAGAAGTCAGTCAGCATGGTCAGTCACTCAATAGTGCCTGACAATAAAGTCTAGAAGTCTAGAAAGTAAACAGGTTTCCTTGCATAATTTGAATAATGGGACACTGCTAACATTTAAATTTCACAGGTAAGACATACATGACATATTCATAATTCCTGCAAAGTTCTACAGAATTTGATGGTGGCTGCAAAAGGGACATAGTACCTTTAAAGATTGAAGAGAGAAAGAAAGATGCACAAAAGATTGGTAAAGCATGTGAGATGTAGCTTCCTCGATAAACTTTGTATTAAAGTGGACTTCTTGTTATTACCATCCTAGGTGCCAGTGACGACTCTCTTGTCGACCCTGATGCTGATAGCAGCAGAGATCCATGTAGCGTTTGGAGAGCTGCCAGGAAACAAGAACTTGGAGAAAGGAAGGAAAGAGTTTGCAGAGGCACTAACCTCCAGAGCAAAGAAAGGTGACTGTTGTAGGACATTATTTGATCAGAGTCAGAACGGCATTAACTTTCTGTAGAGTGTGGTTTAAAGGCATTGTTTAACAATGTTAAATCTTGATAATAATAATGATAATGGTGGCTTCTTTCATAGCGCACATGTCCGTCATTTTGTGACACTCCTGGCGCTGCCCTGATTATTACCCTGCTTTAGCAAGGCGGCCATTACGGCGCTCTAGCATTTCAAGGAATTAATTCCTGCCAGGTACCCATTAACATCACCTGGGTTGAGTGTGACAAATGTAGATCAATGTTCTCCTGCCAAAGGACATTATTGTGCACAGCGGGACTTGAACCGCGGACCTTGTGGTTAAAAGTCCGGTGATGTATCCATGGTGACAGATATTTTTGAAAGGTCCTTGATGAGGAGCCAGAAACAAATAACACGAAAATATATTGTTTCTTTGACAGAGGATATTCTAGCAACCAGGTCGGGTCAGGAGATGTTCCTCTCCATGCTGAAACCAAGCTGGCTGTGTATAGGTGTGGCAGAGTGTCTCCTGCATAACTACGATGATCAACTCCTGGATGGAGACCGGACCTTCTGGGTTGGCCAGCCACTGACCATGAGGAAGATTGTAAGTCCGTCTGAAAGTCATCTTCCACCTCATTTGATTTCCAAGATCTTCTTGAGAATCGAAGTCAACATATTGAGGGGTCAGTTACATAAAGACGTATCTCCATTTTGGCCATTTTGAGAAAAAGTGGTTTATGTGTCACTGAGCACTTTGGCCTTTGTTTCACTAGCCATTGACTTCAATGTTGTGTTGGGTGAAGTTAAGTCTATGTGTCCTGGAAAGCCCGCATTTTTCTGATCATTTTGATATCAAATACTCATTTTGGCAAAATATGGAGTTACGTCTTTGTGTCACTGAACCCTTGATATAAACCTTAAAGTGACTCGGCAACATTGTTGAAGGTTGATGACAAAAATTGCTTAATTTTTGTATAAAATGTTACTTACTATACCGTATTTGCCGGCGATAAGGCCGCAGCGCCGTATAGGCCGCACCCCCGATTTTGACATTTAAAAAAAAACTAAACTTTTTGTCGAAGACGGGATTTGATCTTTTGCGTATAAATGTTGATTTGACTAAAATCACCGCCTTAGACCGCTCGGCCATCCCGCACTGATGCTAGCTTATGTAGTTTTTATGCCTCCGTTACGAAGTAGCCGGAGGCATTATGTTTTCGGGTTGTCCGTCCGTCCGTCCGTACGTCCCGTTCTCGTGATCGCGTTATCTGAAGAACCGATTGATGGATTCCTGCCAAACTTTGGTCATGTATGTATCTTGCAGAGCCGATGAACTGATTAGATTTTGGGGTCACGAGGTCAAAGGTCAAAGGTCACAGGGCTCATTATGTATGCAAAAACAGCTCATGATCGCGTTATCTGAAGAACCGATTGATGGATTCCTGCCAAACTTAGGTCATGTATGTATCTTGCAGAGACGATGAACTGATTAGATTTTGGAGTCACGAGGTCAAAGGTCACAGGGCTCATTATGTATGCAAAAATAGCTTGTGATCGCATTATCATTAGAACAGATTGATGGATTCCTCCCAAACTTAGATCATGTATGTATCTTGCAGAGCCAATGAACTGAGTAGATTCTAGGGTCATGAGGTCAAAGGTCATGGGCTCATTATGTATGCAAAAATAGCTTGTGAACGCATTCTCATGAGAACTGACAGATGGATTACTATTTAACTCGGGACATCTTGCCGAGCCAATGAACTGAGTAGATGTTAGGGTCATGTGGTCAAAGATCAAAGGGTCATATATGTATATGAGAAATTGCTTGTAATCACGATATTCTGAGAACCTGTTAATGGATTACAATTGAACTTGAATTTGAACAATTTCTTCTGTTTTGGTTTGTAAAATTGCTCTATGACGGAGGCATCATTTCGACTGCGCGCAGTCGAAGTTCCATCTAGTTTTGTGATGTATACATTGCGCCTCTCTCTTGTGTATTGAAATGGATTCAAAATAGCGACTTCGCGTGCTGGATGCTTCGCGGCAGCTCCGTTAAACAGGCCCTTCTTTTACTTTTGCAATGCATTGGCACGAACTTAGAACAAGATCTATCGGCAGATGTTGTTTTTGGAAGTTTATTTTCGTCTTCATGTCAACAATGCAAGATAAAATTGTCGGTAAGATGTGTGGAAATGTACATGTATAGTTATTGTACCGTTCGTAGATCTAGTCCCATATGTGCAAATTCGTGCTGGTTTTGACTTACTTTTTAATTTTTTTTTTACTCTTTCGTCGCATAGGCCACACCCCGACTTTTTGATATTTTCTCTTCCAAAAATACTGCGGCCTTTACACCGGCAAATACGGTATTCCTTTTACTGTACTAACCCTCTGACACTACAAATATATCTATGGTTTTCTTTGAAGGTTCCAATGTACAACACCCTCTAACAGTGATTAACAGTAAATTCTCCCAACCATTTTTGAATTTTCCCAACCGTTTTTCCATGAAAAAAAGACATAAAACAGGCTATAAAAAATTTGTCTACAATTAAATGTCTGGAATGGAATGTAGAGCCATTTTATTGCTTTGTGACGATTTACATTCACCTATAATGTAATTAAATTGTAATAATATAGTTGGGAGAATAAAGGAATCGATCAGATTAGTTTTTCCTAATTTGTACCATGAATAATGGTCCGTTTTCACTCAAATTTTCAGATTATCTTTAATTGTACATCTAGCATTGAAGTCACTACCTTAGCACCACTATTTCTCATCTGAACAATGTTACCTAGTCCCTTTAATACTGGTACAATGTAAGATCAAAGAAAACACTGTGTTAGAACTTCCCTCAGGATATAGGAGCTGAACCCTCTCTTTTTTCATGCTTTTAACTGGGT
This sequence comes from Strongylocentrotus droebachiensis, assembly GCA_035222895.1. NCBI lineage: Eukaryota > Metazoa > Echinodermata > Echinoidea > Camarodonta > Strongylocentrotidae > Strongylocentrotus > Strongylocentrotus droebachiensis. Next base: position 23,165 of record JAVYIG010016400.1, on the reverse strand, counting down.
ACAAATGGAATTAGCAGCAAGGTTGTCACAAATTCCAAAACCACACATATACATTGAGCCCCTTGGACGGGTAATCACTTAATCATCGACTGCAACACTTTGTTGTATAAAAATGTCTATGAAAATGACAAGGTGGATCTTTGAAAGCAGTTCATAGTTAAATACAATTTAGAAAATTGTAGCAAACTGTACGTTTCTTTTGGTTCTCAAGATAATTGATCAATCACTTTTAAAATAACTATTGCATATATTACCTTGGCTTACCGTTAAATTATGTGCCCAGGTTTCATACTACTTTTACCTGGTCCCACCTACTGCTGGCCCTGTCCAGAAGGAAGATACTGGAATGAGTAAAAGCAGCCCTCTCAAGACTATCAGGTAGGTTTCATAGTTTGCCTTGCAGAAGGGCGCAAATGAATAGGCCTGGGGCCCATTTCACAAAGCCTTTTCTCAATGACAAATGACAAAAATCAGTGACAAATCTGCTGATAACCAATCAGAAGCAAGGATTTCAGTAGCTTATAACAAAACTGTCATTTGTCACTGATGATAAATTTTGTGAAACGCCCCTCAGGGCCTCGTTTCACAAAACCGACATTCAACACGCATTTCAATGGTACCCCCGTCAGCGAGCTTGTCCTTACGATGCTTTCGTGAAACGATGTCCTGGTTTAAGACAATATTTTTTGTTTGGAGTTCTAGCTCTCCAACTGTACAACCAGATATGAATGTTTACATTGATTTTTGTACAGGTTGGTATACAAGAATGCACTAAAGCCTCTAAAAAAATGTATTTTCTCTGTAACTGATCTCACCCCAAGTTATTTGTGGAAGCAAATTTAGATCTACATATTTGGACTGATGATGTATTGTCAGCTGTCCACAAGAAGGCCACAAGTGCTATGTATTATCAATGGCAGTATTTGCCTTTTTGCAGATAACCAACCAACAATATCTTTTTTTGTACTCAATTGATTTAGACATATGACTTAGCCACTGTTTAGAGCCAGAAGGGGGTTAACACAATGGCCCGAATTCACAAAGGAGGTTTGTCGACAAACCGAGGTTTATGTACGTCATATGAAGCGTTTTGACGCGTTTTTTACAAACCTGGTTTGTAGATAACAAAAGGAAGTTTGTCGAAACATAAGGAGGTTTGTCACCTCCTTTGTGAATTCGGGCCGATGGGTTTATGAGCCAATGCCCTTCTGGCTCCAAAATGACATTTTAAAGGAGCCATATGCCATTTGTCTTTTTTTTCTCACAGCAATCAGCAGCTCACAGTTAAGAATGGTGTGTTGTCACCAAAATCCTCACCCAGGAAGACCAATGTGAACCGCAAGAATCCTAAAGGTAGGTAGCAAATGGTTTTAATGTATTTTGTTAATGTATACATATTGGGGGACACTTTTCTGATGTTTTATTTCTCTGTCTGTATCAGATCTGTTAACAGATGCAGTAATGGAAAATCTGTACTTCATATCACAGGATTAAATGTTACATTTCATAGTTGATAATAAATGTAATTAAAAAATTAATCTTTAAGTACACAAGCTCCGCATAACTTGAAGTCGCACAAGTTGAACACTAAACCAGTTCATTCATGAGCATTATCTTCTTATTTTCTGAAGTAAATAAGCATCATCTTCATCACCTTCAATGTTTCATACTTAAAATTAAACTATGTAAATGTATTCTGTAATAATTAATAAGTATTTAAGATGGTCGCTAGGTACAATTTGTCTGTAAAGACTACCTGTCTATAAAGACCGCCTGTCTATAAAGACCGCATTTTGCGTTTCGCTTGATCGGTCTTTATAGACCAGTTTGACTGTATTTGATATGGAAATCTAAACAACCACCATCCTCCTGATTTAGGTTCTAAATAATGATCAGAATATTAACCAGAATTTTAGTGCATTTAACTCTTCTACTCACAATAAAAAGACAGTTCCTTCCTGTCTGCTGCCTCAAGATCACTGGTTCAAAGATAGGTGAAAATGAATAGCAAGAGCTCAGTGAATCATCAACCAAATACAACCCATTTTTTACATCCACTTGTAATTCCAGGAGAAACGCCGCTCCATTATGCATGTATCAAGAACAACATTGCCAGAGTTAGGGAACTGCTGAATGAACCTGACATCGATGTCAATGCCCGGGACAACGCAGGATGGACACCTCTACATGAAGCCTGTAACCATGGACACACGGCCTGCGTCGAAGAGCTCCTGAAGTTTGCTTCTGGAAAAGGAAAGATTACAAGTATGTGTGAACATTGGTCATAGCAAATTGTGAACTTTGAAAGTTTTCTGATGTGGTTGACCTGTAAGAAAAATTATTTTTTAAGGATAGCGGAAATGACGTATTGTTGAATTTGTGAAACTCCTTCGCTGATGAGATATCTATTTTGGAGGCCATGAACATATTTCATACTCCAAATTTGATAGATTTTAGAGACCTCGTTTTATACAACATGCCATCATCTTTTCTCAAACAACCAAAAAAAAAGACTCAGGAGGTTATCAAGCTCTCTTGTAGGGAGTGGATGCAAGGAATCAATATCCATTCCAACTAAACTGCAAATTTTTGAAAGCTAAGAAAGCATAAATGCTTGTTAGTAAGCAGCCAGAGGACTGACGGCTTTAGGTCCTCTCTGAGAGACCTGGTAATGAGGATTAATGCCCTACCAAAGGGCACTAGCGCAACGCCTTGGTTACGAACTTGGTCGCCGGATTACGAGACTACTGCTCTACCAACTAAGCTATCGCGACTCCTTGGCATATCATTTAACTTTTTTTTGTGTTTTTACTATCAACACTGTCTAAGAGTTCGTCCATTTCCTGATCAGTCAACAACACAAATCCCAATCCTCTTTGTTGATCCATAATGTATTTATATATAAATCCAAAATATATCCAAAACGAACACAGTGCCCAGACATTCCTGAATTTGATTGATTATCCGAGTATCATTGCGCGCAAACTTTGACACGCCCGGTCATTGCCACTAGCATTGATGACGTCATTCTGAGTGCAGGGAATATGCTATACCAAAAGCGCTATACCTGCAATCCGGCGAGTGCAGGTAAAATGCCATGGGTGTAGTACGTTTTCTGCACTCCAATGCAAATGGATGCTACAGTGCAGTTCACTGAATGTCACGTGACCCGATGCGGACCAATCAGATTACAGAACATTCTTAGAAGTTGAATTATACCAATTATTAAAATTCAAATTCAGTTAATATTTCGTTTAAATTGCTGTTGATAATTGGAATCAGGTACTGAGAGTAGAAGCATGCAAACACTAGACTTGCTAGCAGCTCCATCTGAATGTGGGACCACACCCCTTCATGATGCGGTCACTAATAATCATATAGAAGTGGTCAGGCTTCTGGTAGAGGCTGGAGGTGAGTTGACCTTCTAATCAAAGGGCAGAAATTACAAAACCGCATAATTTTTACCAAATTTGTTTGAAAAAATTAATGAAATTTGATTTCACTTTTTTTTTAATTATTTAAAATTAATTATTTATTCAGCAATTTCACAACAAATATAACAATGTTTATATGAGTAAACAAACATTAAAGGAATGTCAATTATAGATGCACAATCTTCCTGGAGGTCCTTTGAGTGCATCAGTTGGCTGCCGGGGAAGAGGAAAGCAAACTAAATCACTGTAGCCGTAATGGTCCCTCTTCCCGACCAACTGGTGCACCCAGAAGACCTGTAAAATATAGTATGAAGGTTAAATAAAATGTATAACATTTCATGAACAAAACAAGTAACAAAAACAAAGCGCAAAGAGAAAATCAAACTAATATGTATGATATACTAGATCATGCCACAATACTGAGCATAAAAATGAGGAATTAACTCTTGCATAAAAATTATTTTGATTCTTTTCTTAGAAATTTTTCCCCTTCTACATGTTAATTTATCTGCACGACCTACAAACGCCCAATGAATAAATTATTTTAACATGATAACCATCTGTAATCAATTTTGTTATTAGAGTGTGGGCATTAAACAAATTAATTGTTATGAAGCTTGTACTACCATGTGACATCCAAGTTGATGTTTTGATGTTGGGCTAGTGATTTTATGCTTCCGCTGCAAAGTAGCCGGAGGGTGGAGGCATTATGTTTTCGGGTTGTCCGGCCATCTGTACGTAAGTCTGTACGTCCCGTTCTCGTGATCGCGTTATCTCAAGAACGGATTGATGGATTCGCGCCAAACTTAATTCCAATAATAAATATCTTGATAATCAGACAGGCGGTCGGCTTGTAAAAGTCATGGGGTTCCTGACTGACCTAAAGGTTTATAATTATCATTGCAGCATGAGCTAAATCCAGGATTTTGTTGCAGAATCTGAGACAAAGTTACCGGATCCCTTTAATCCATTTACTTCTGTTCTGCTGTTGTTCATTAGGGAGGAGTCTACTTACTGTTAAGAACAAGGCCGGGTCTACTCCAGGTGACTTGGCTAAGACAGACGCCATCAAGGAAGTTATTCTAGGTCAAAGGTCAGAAGTCAGCAGATTGCTTGTCGTTGACCAAGAGAATGAGAACAGTAAGTACCAAACCAGACTAAACAAATATTCAGCATTTTACAACAACAACAACACAAAATTAAGTTGATCTAAAAGTGATCCTCGCAGCTTTTTTAATGTTGGGAGAGAAAAAGAGCAAAAAATAAGTGGGGAATGTAGCATTATGATCTATATCTTAGAACTGATCATCATCTGTAAAGGGACTTTCACACCGGGCCTTGCGTAGTGTTGAGTACCGACTATCCCGGCCTACATAACTGTACGCTGAGGGACGCAGATGGGTACGCGAGACGGACCCTCGGCGTAGACACTAAACGCAGAAAGTATGCATTTTTAATGCAAATCTACCGACACTATGCAACACTATGCTACTGTTTACCAGTCTGACGCATTAAAATCATATAAAGGCGTCCTAGATCCTACCTGCGCGCAGCCTAGCCACAATGACTGCTTGATCCCTGCTGGTGTTCTATGTCTGGCAGGTGGGCATCCTGTCTCCACGAGCCTGGGATTATTTTGTGATTGTGCTGTTGGTCCCAGCGCTCAAAATACACGGGGGCGATGGGCGATTCGCCCCCCGTGAGCTCCATAAACGCCCCCGTCAGGTTGCTCACGGGGGCGATCGCAAAATTAAAAATCGCCCCCGTGGAATTATAAAATAAACATTATCTTTTCTGATATAACTTTAACACAATATTGCGTTTCAAATTTAAAACCAATGAAATGGAACTTAGATGGCGCTTTCCCTCCAATCTTTACCGATACAAACAAGGGAAGCTCGCAGTGCAGCTAATGCGGACGTCAGCAGTGGCTATACTGCGCCGGTAGTACTGGTGTGCACGCTGACGCTGGATATCTGCTTGAGCTGGAGACGATCGCGCAAGGACTGAAACATGGAGAAGTTTTTTGTTGTGAAAAGTGTGAATCCTCTGAAATCTGGTTATTTTAAAAGACCAGCAAATAATGTAACTCAACCAGTAAATCAATATTGGGAAGAAGATCACCAAAGATGTTGTAGGGGCGGATCTAGTTTAGGGGGTTACAATGAACCCCCCCCCCCCCCCCCCTCGGGCTGCCAAGTGAAAATGTGATGTGCATAGAAAAATGCTATCATGTGTCCAGACCTACACAATATTAGATGTAAGTAGATGCCAGGAAAACATCACTAACAGGGGTTCAAAATAGCCAATTGTAGCTATATCAATTGTAGGGTTTTTGAGTAGCAGCAAGGTGTGCAGGACACAGTATGCATGTGTGATCTTGATGACTCTGTCTGGAGTTAAGGGCAAAGTGACGAGAAGACAGCGGAACCGTGCTGCCAGAAGTCCGAAAGCATTTTCCTCAACTCTTCAGGCTCGCAAAAGTCTGAAGTTATAGACTCTCTGTTGGTGAGTCATGTTACGAGGCGGCAGAGGCTTCATCAGCCAAGTCTTGAGAGCAAACGCGTCGTCTCCCACAAGGAAGTAGTAAGTGGCTGGTCATCATGAGGCAGAGGGTCTGCAGCTTCAGGTAGATTCAGTTTGCCTGCCACAATTGCTGCCTTGAAAGGGCTCTCGTTAAACACACCAGCATCAGAGCCAGAGCCAGTGTGTCCAATGTCCACATACATGAATTTGTTGTGAGCATCTACAATTGCAAGTAGTACAAGGACAAAAAAACGTTTATAGTTATAGAATAAGCTGCCAATTTTGGAGGTTTCCTGATGGCAACGTGTTTGCCATCAATCGAACCCACGCAGTGTGGAAGGTTCCAGCAGTTGTAGAAGGATTGTGCCACATGTTTCCATCCCTCTGGAGTATCTGGGCACATGAGAACCTTGTCAGATAATTCATTGATTATTGCCTGGCACACTTGTGGGATAAACACAGAAATAGTGTTATTGGCAACTCAGAATCCATATTGAAGTGTCTTGTAGCTGTTGCCGGTGGCCAGAAACCTCAAGGTGAAAGCCAGCTTTAAACCAGGTTCCAGAGACTTCCTGTAGTTAGTATCTCATTTGGCAATCCTCGGTGCTATTCGTGTCGAAAGTTCATGGAAATCCTGTGGCCCCATCCGCATGAAATTGGTAAATGCAGAAACATCCACAGCATGCAGTTCTTTAATCAGCTGTTCATATTGCCCCTGCAGGGGCCTGCGCTGGATCCAAGCTTTTACCCGCACACTTCTTCTTTTCTTCTCTGTTCTTGTTCTTCTCCCAAGCATTCATTTTCTGCCACATGACTAATTAAGGCCAATTGCATACTCCATCGTACGCCAGCCTACGCAAAACCTATGCAGGGACTACGCCGAAGCATCATTTTTTCATGAATACGCAGCCCAACTTTGGCATACTCGGTACGCCACACTACGCAACTCTATGCTGATCCGGTGTGAAAGGGGCTTAAGCGTTGAAGGTTGATAGGCTGTGGTTTCTGTATATACATTTTTAGCCTTGAACACCAGTTTAAGTTTAAAATCATAACTCTTCTGTGCGTGAAACTTTTTATGCCTCCGTTACGAAGTAGCCGGAGGCATTATGTTTTCGGGTTGTCCGTCCGTCCGTACGTACGTCCCGTTCTCGTGATCGCGTTATCTGAAGAACCGATTGATGGATTCCTGCCAAACTTAGATCATGTATGTATCTTGCAGAGCCAATGAACTGAGTAGATTCTTGGGTCATGAGGTCAAAGGTCAAATGTCATGGGCTCATTATGTATGCAAGAATAGCTTGTGAACGCATTCTCATTAGAACTGACAGATGGATTACTATTTAACTCAGGACATCTTGCAGAGCCAATGAACTGAGTACATTTTAGGGTCATGAGGTCAAAGATCACAGGGTCATATATGTATATGAGAAATTGCTTTTTGGTTTGTAAACTTGCTCTATGACGGAAGCATCATTTTCGACTGCGCGCAGTCGAAGTTCCATCTAGTTCAAGATTTCTTTTGGTTTTTAGGGGGGCCGATGGTTAAGATTCACAAAAATGTCAAGCTATTAAATGATTGAATCCCAACTTTGAATCTTTTTAACTTCAGATTCTCGTCGTAGTATCGCTCATCCTTCACCAAAATCCTCACCCAGGAAGACCAATGTGAACCGCAAGAATGCTAAAGGTAGGTAGCAAATGGTTTTAATGTATTTTGTTAAAGGTATAGACCAGTTCTGGTCATGCGATTGCATTGTGAAAGAAACGTTGTGGAATCGATTAGAAAAGATTGATCATCTAGCATACAAGTATTGGTTTGTACTGCAAGGTTCTGGAATCATCAAAATTTGGCCAGGTCTTGGTAAAGTTACAAGCACTGTACACAGAAAGATGTATATGGGACTATGCGATATCTATCCACTCCGAAAAGATATAATAATTTACCAAATATATCAATTAGTAGGCGGTTTCCGGGTAAAATTTGTATCATCACGTATCAGTCAAAACATTCTTTCACATGATTGGTTGTCTTAAAGGTATTACAAAGTTTTGGTATAGGGTCATGAATTTGGTTCAAATTAACATATTGGCAGCATATGCGTTCCTACAATATTCATTGATCGTTGTCGCGGTTGAAATCGAGTCTAAAGTTATGAAATTATAAATAATAAACTCTTTATGTTGTATAGCTCCCTCTCAAGGTCAAGATATTAATTTAGCTATGAAACAATGTTTCTTGACTAAAATCGACCGATTAGCTATTCCGGTTTGGAAATTATGTATCACAACTACATATTCTGAGATTTTCATGGTCGCAGATACCATTACTCGGCCATAGGCGCTATTTGAAATTTATCAACATTTACCGGGAGCACCGGTAAATTTTTATATTCAATTTTTCTCGAAAACAGAAGTGTTTTAGGGGCTAAATTTGTTAGTGCTTATAATACATCCACAGGGGCATCCAAATATATCAAAATTGTAAAGATTCACTATCCACCCAATTTTCGAAATTTCCCAAAACTTTGTATTACCTTTAATCAGATCTGTTAGCAGATGCAGTAATTAAAATTTTTCACTATTCCATTTAAAATTCCAATTTTCTGAATCATCAACCAATACAACCCATTTTTTACATCCATTTGTAATTCCAGGGGAAACGCCACTCCATGTAGCATGCATCCATAATAACATCACCAGAGTACGGGAGCTGCTGACTGAATCCGACATTGATGTCAATGCCCGGGACCATGCAGGATGGACACCTCTACATGAAGCCTGTAACCATGGACACACTGCTTGTGTCAAAGAACTTCTGAAGTTCGTTCCTGGAAAGGGAAAGATAACGGGTACGTGGGCCAAAGCAAATGTGAAGTTTGAATGTTTCTAAAGGATAGCGGGAAGAAATAAAAGTACTGTATTTCTAGCAAAATTACGCGAGTTGGCTCTGTCAGTTAAGTCTGTAAATCAAACAAGGATTAGATATTTCTTTGTTTGATATGGCAGTTCTTGTGGTATTCAAAACATTTTGCATCTTGCCATTTTAAATGTCAGACATTAGTTTGAATTATCTCTACATTTCAATTCGCTTTAGAGCTTGTGTAATTGCATCATTACCAATCATAAAAATTCAAATTCAGTTGATAATTAATTTTGAATTGCTGTTGATACTTGTGAATCAGGTACAGAGAATGGAAGGCAAACCCTGGACTTACTAGCAGCGCCATCAGACTGTGGGACCACACCCCTTCATGATGCAGTCAACAACAATCAGATAGAAGCGGTCAAGCTTCTGGTAGAGGCCGGAGGTGAGTTGACCTTCTAGTCAGAGGGCAGAAATTACCATATTTGTTTGACATAATTACCATATTTGTTTGACAAAATTAACGAAATTTGATGTCAAGAATTCTTTTCTTGGGAAATGCAGTTTTGCCCCTTCTACATGTTCATTTATCTGCACGACCAATGAAGGAATTCATTTTGCATTACCATTACCATCTGTAATAAATTTTGGTCTCAGAGTGTGGGCATTAAAAACTATTATCAATAAACCTGTTCTACCACTACCACTATCTATGTTGAAGCTTTGGTCACCCAGTTGGGCTCGTGAACATTTTTATTTCATTTGCTCAAAGGTGGATGCCCTACAGATTTAGGTAAAGTGTAATGTGCGTCACATTTCTATTTCTTATAAGTTATAACACAGAGTTTAGTGAATATGGGCAGGATCTTTTAGCACTACACACTTGCCATCAATTTACACCTTTTAAAATGTGGCAACTTTGTTGCGGCGGTTTATAGCATTGTATCTGAACGAGCCTTGACTGCCTCATGTCACCATTTTCGATCCATTTTCTTCTGTTATTCGTTAGGGAGGAGTCTACTGACTGTTAAGAACAAGGCCGGGTTTACTCCAGTTGACTTAGCTCAGACAGAGGTCATGAAGGAAGCCATTCTAGGTCAAAGGTCAGAGGTCAGCAAAGTGCCTGCCATTGACGAAAAGAATGAGAACAGTAAGTACCAAACCAGACTAAACTTTTTTTTTCAAGCTTGTTTATATTGGGAGAGAAAAAGAGCAAGGAATCAGCGGGGAATGTAGCATTATGATCATAATATCTTAGAACTGATCATCATTTGTATAAAGCGTTGATGGGTGATAGACTCTGGCTTCTCGAAAGAGAGAGTTAAAAAATTTGTGATAGTTATCAGCGCCAAATGGTTGTAGTACTCTTGTTTGAGTCTTTCATTAAGTATGAGTTTTTGTAAAAGGTTTTGAATATAACAACATTTTGTGTAAGCATACACTAATCTTAATGAAAAATTTTACTCTTGAACACTAGAGTAAAATCATAGTCTTTACTTTGCATGAAACTTTTTCAATATTATTTTTTTTTTGGGAGGGGGGGGTTGAGATTCACAGAAATGTTGTGCTGTTAAATAATTGAGTCGCCATTTTGAACCTTTTCAAATATCAGTTTTTGCAGTATTAATGGTCATCTTTCAACACATTGTGAAAATCTCATGTTATGAAATATGTTAGGCTTTATAGTTAGATGGATGTTCTTCCTGCTTGACACATAATCCCTTTTTTCCTTCTTTTCATCCATCGCATTTTGCTCTCAGAGGAGAATTCTCCCCAGCCGCACCCCAGCAAGTACCCCCAGCTTCTTGGCCCTCCTTTCGCCAGCACTCTAGGCTATGTGACGGAGGAGGAGTGTGAGGCGTTCGCCAGTATCGTCATGGCGATGCTGCAGAGCTACGTCAGGTCACATGATCTTCATCGGGTGAAGGCGGAGGTGGATATCATCAAGGGGCAGAAGCGACTGGTCAACAACCTTCAAGCGAATGGGGTAAAATACCATGGACATTATTGATATGATGCTGTAATAATAATTAATAATTATAGGCATTTCTATAGCGCCATCCATCTAGAAATTTTATTCCGAGGCGCATTAATAATTACACCCGGCTTAGCCTGGCTGCCATTACAGCGCTCTAGCATTTCAAGGAATTACTTCCTGCCAGGTACCCATTTACCTCACCTGGGTCGAGTGTAGCAAATGAAGACTAATGCCTTGCCAAAGAACATTAGTGCCTTATCAGGGATCGAACCACGACCTTTGAATTGCAATTCAAGTGCTTAAACCACTCGACCACGACACTTCCACAAACTGCCGCAAAGAAACCTGAGATTGTATTCTTACAGGTCAATGAATGGTAACTATGTACTACAAAGGTCCTGCACATATTCACTGAGCTCTGTGCTATCACCCCCTTTTGCAAATTTTGTTTGTGTGTATCAACATAACTTAATATGGTGAGAAAATCAGTTGATAGCCGTGTGGAGCTTCTTGCATTGTGATGTTTATATTGGTTATTAGGGGTTCTCTGATACTTTGAAATTGAGTATTAAATGTCTACACCCCCAAATATGCATATCCGGTAATGACGTTGTGTTATGGTTGCAAATGTCCTTTGTTCTTCATAGCTTTTTATGCCTCCGTTACGAAGTAGCCGGAGGCATTATGTTTTCGGGTTGTCCGTCCGTCCGTACGTCCGTCCGTACGTACGTCCGTCGTACGTCCGTCCGTACGTCCCGTTCTCGTGATCGCGTTATCTGAAGAACCGATTGATGGATTCCTGCCAAACTTTGGTCATGTATGTATCTTGCAAAGCCGATGAACTGATTAGATTTTGGGGTCACGAGGTCAAAGGTCAAAGGTCACAGGGCTCATTATGTATGCAAAAACAGCTCGTGATCGCGTTATCTGAAGAACCGATTGATGGATTCCTGCCAAACTTTAGTCATGTATGTATCTTGCAGAGCCGATGAACTGATTAGATTTTGGGGTCATGAGGTCAAAGGTCACAGGGCTCATTATGTATGCAAAAACAGCTCGTGATCGCGTTATCTGAAGAACCGATTGATGGATTCCTGCTAAACTTTGGTCATGTATTTATCTTGCAGAGCCAATGACCTGATTAGAGTTTGGGGTCACGAGGTCAAAGGTCAAAGGTCACAGGGCTCATTATATATGCAAAAACAGCTCGTGATCGTTTATCTCAAGAACAGATTGATGGATTCCTGCCAAACTTAGATCATGTATGTATCTTGCAGAGCCAATGAACTGAGTAGATTCTTGGGTCATGAGGTGAAAGGTCATGGGCTCATTATGTATGCAAAAATAGCTTGTGAACGCATTCTCATTAGAACTGACAGATAGATTACTATTAAGCTCAGGACATCTTGCAGAGCCAATGTACTGAGTATATTTTAGGGTCATGAGGTCAAAGTTCAAAGGGTCATATATGTATATGAGAAATTGCTTGTAATCACGATATTTTGAGAACCTGTTAATGGATTACAAATGAACTTGAATTTGAAAAATTTCTTCTGTTTTGGTTGGTAAAATTGCTCTTTGACGGAGGCATCATTTTCGACTGCGCGCAGTCGAATTCCATCTAGTTTGGAAAATGCAATGCTAGAGGAAACAACTTACAATATTCATTCATGGAGCTCATTTTTTGCATTGAATTATACACCAATTCACTTCAGGAGAAAGAAATTCCCCTTCATCTGTTAATAAATATTTGTGTTTTTGTTTCTCTTCAGGTAAATGCCAGCGTCAGTGAAACCACACCCTTCGTATCGGTGGTAGGCTCCCCGACCTTCTCCAAGTCCAGCCTTCCACTCTCCCCTAGCCTCCGAGGCCCAGTTTACTCTGAGAACTGTTCCAGCCTGGGTCCACTGCTGGAAGACATGGAGGTGTTCATGGAGCTGAGCCGTCATACCGAGGGCTTCAAGGCCCACCTTCGTCAGATCGGCCCCAGCCAGGAGACGCCGTCTTCGTCTTCAAAGGCCACTGTTACGCTACGGGTGACGCGATCTATGAGGTTAATCACTCATCTATGTGCTGTGGTGAGCTGAGGTGTCTCAAGATGGAAGTGTTTAGTACAGTCAAACCTTTCTACAGCGACCACCCAAGGGAAACACAAAAAGTGGTCTTTGTAGACAGGTTCCTTTAGTACATGTTTCAATGAGAAAGCATTTTCAAGGAAAACAAAAAATGTGCTTGTTGTAGACAGGTGGTCACTAAAGCAGGTTTGACTGTATATGTCTTTCTTGAGCTGGTTTGTTGACATTCAGGGTTTAGTAGTTCGTTGCTGCCATATATATTAAGGTCTTTAAGTGTGCAGACTTAAATACATGTCAACATCATTGTTTTTTTTAGTAGATTTCATGTAAGAATTTTTTTTTAATTCAAATGTGGGAGCCTGGTTTTCTTACTTACTTTAATACACAATGTGCCTGTTCATCGATCCAGGATTCTTCCATGGTTACTGCTATTTACATGAAATTGATTATTAACATCCAGGGTACATGTAGTTAATCTATGTTGGATGTTTCCTGCCATGCAGACTAAAAATGTGTCAACAAAATTGTGTTTTGATATAGATTTTATATACCGCGTTGTATTAAAATTGTGTCTAAAGAAAAGCGGATCTTCTCTGAGATTGTTGTGGTAACATCTAGATCATGTAGTCTTTGTCATAACTGTTGCTGCCCTATATGAATGGGTCTGTACTTTGAAGGATGCAGAATAATGATATGACCACGCCGCTATTTTTTTTCTTAGTTGATTTCGTGAAGGATATGACATTTTACCCGACAGTAAAATATGTCCAAAACTTTTAAAGCCCCACTGTACTACCTGTAGCTACTTGCTTCCTCTATATGCCTAATCAGTGAATCTTGTGTTAATTGAGAGCTGAGTTGATGAGATAGCCACCTGTCAGTGACCACCCTGGGTAGTCTAATCTCTCCTAGCCAAAATAGTACAGATGGCCTTTAAGATGTTTGAGTAGGTTCTGTGTAACACATAAGTTCAATTCCTAACCCTTAGCTGCCAAGTATGAATCAGAATTACAGTAATACACTTTTAAGCATCCAGACTAGAATTTGTCAACCACCTCGTATTTAGATTCAACTTCATTAGCTGGTGGGATATTTCCTTTTGAAAAATTTCTAAACTGTCAGACTGGAAAAGACATCGTAGATAAGTAATGTTCATAAAACTTGGATTTTGTTTTTTGGGTGAGGTTAATTACATCAAGGCATGTAGCAGGAACTTGTGTGGTATTCTTAACATACAGTTGATATGCTAGCTATGTAAAACATTTTCTGTCTATTGCTGGTTTTTATTATTTGTTTTTTTTTTGATTTTTTTGTTTGTTAAATGATAATAATTTGATGTGTGCTTGACAAAAGAATTGTACATAGAGATCATAAGACAATTTTTGTTTAAAGAGCTTGCTACAGTGAATGACCTACAGGAGAGTTTAAAAGGTTGGAGAAAATGCAGTCTTCCTTTCTTCCATTCATGCATTGCCTTTACTTGTATGTACATCATGTCTTCAAGAAAGAGATCATTTATTCTGCCAATTTCCAGGCAAGAGTGAAAAGTACTACTATTTTTGTAATATATATCAAACTTCTTTTTCTACCATAGTACTAGGCTGGTATTCTGAACACCATTTTATCTTGATTTTTTTCTTCTTTTTCTTATGAAAGTGGTATTCTGAAAACTCCTATTTAGTATGACTTTTACCCTATATTTCATCTTTCATTAAATTAACTGAAAATGGTGAAAGAAAAGACAGATAAAGTTGTGAGTGGTTATTGCAAATGTTGTGGGTGTGTGCTACATAGATGACATATTTTTCTAATATCTAATGCATTTAAAAATACAGGGCCCGTTGCATAAAACTTACCATTGATTGTAACTTTGCCATCAATGGCAAATCAACAGCCAATCAAAATTAAGGTTTCCATGGTAGTTACCATCAATGGTAAGTTTTATGCAACGGGGCCCAGGTTTAAACTGACTTTTAAGTCTTTACTCATTTTCTTCACCTATTTATGATGGAAGATTAAGTGAAAGATAGGACGGTTTGCAGAATACCACTCCAGTCATGATCTATGCTGCTTCTCATCATTTGAAGAGGTATTTATTTATTCAGGTACATATAACATTGCATTTGTAGTTTTGTACTGATGTTTTTACTACTTGTTTGTGTTCTGTGTATATATAGATTGTGCCTCTCGTGTTTCCTGTTTAGTTGTAAGTTGCCCATTTTGTTCATTTTGGTTCTAGAATGTCTACAAAAAAAAAAAACCAAACTTTCTTGTATGTATTTATCTACGTATATTACGTAGCATTTGTAGTTTTGTACATTGTTTTACTACTTGTCACCGTTGTGTGTTTGAAATGTTTTAGATTGTGCCTTTCATGTCTCCTTTCAATTGTTAGTTGCCAGTTTTGTTTAAAGATACTAGAAATGTGATTTAGAGGTCTGACTAATTGTTGGCTTACAATAATTGTACATGGACTGTACAATGAATTGCAGCAACCATCTTCCTGGTAATTTTTTTGTTTGCAATCCTACGTTGGTTTACTGCTAGAATGTGATGTCTTCCAGAGTTTTGATGGCATTTGGGCGAAGATTTTGATACTTGTAAGAGAACATAGTGCTATGTTATATGAATGGCTTGTTATAAAGTCTTCCATGACTTCTTATGATGTCTTCTATGTCTTCCATGACTATGCTGTTATGGCTGTAGCTACCTCATACATGTGAAATATTTTGTCACAAGAATGTAAAGGTGAAAAAGTTTGAACTCTTTGAAAACTCAGATTATAAGTTTTGGGAAGCAAATGTAAAGCCGATTCACTCAGATGTTGAGAGAAATTTAAAAAAATCCTCTTTGGTTTTGTCAGTTGTACAGATTAGCAAAGTTAGCGATGAAAGCTCTTTGAAATGAATATTTCATCACGTCAGCGTATAGGCAGGGTGAAACAAATTTTTAAGGGGTGTAAAAATAGAAGAGAACACCCAAACATTCACTTATCCAGTTTGATGTGCATGACAATGTTGCATCGGATTGATACACCAGGGACATGCTAACCAGGGACCCATTCCACAAAACCTTTTTGCAAATTACAAATTACAAAAATCAGTGACAAATCTGCTGATAACCAATCAGAAGAAAACATTTAACTTACATCAAAAACTTTTGTTTGTTACTGATGACAAGGTTTGTGAAATGGTGCCCAGAATTTACCATGATTTGGGCAGGAGGTGTAACAACTGAAGTAAGAGGACAAGAGAAAACTTAATTTCAAATGAACATCATCTGTGTGTGAATTTCATTTCATAAAGAAAGCAAAAGGGTTGTGGAATGACTTTTATTTTAAGTTGTTTTGCTGCAGTGCTGGTATAAGAGTTATTTGTGT
The DNA here is from genome assembly GCA_035222895.1 of Strongylocentrotus droebachiensis. Taxonomy (NCBI): domain Eukaryota; kingdom Metazoa; phylum Echinodermata; class Echinoidea; order Camarodonta; family Strongylocentrotidae; genus Strongylocentrotus; species Strongylocentrotus droebachiensis. The sequence goes on along the minus strand of JAVYIG010016400.1, from coordinate 6,907 downwards.
TTGAACTTGTCAAATGTCTTTGTCTTTTCTATTATATCTGTTTGTGATACTCAACAGTACATTTTGGAGGGGATATCATGCCTTTATTTTAATGTATATATCTGTATTTACATTATACCAAGTACTATGTGTGGTGTCTGATGATTGTGATGTTTTTATGAAGTAAAAGGTTTTTGTAATTATTACACATGATGTGTACATTGTTTTTATTTCAGGATATGTTTTACAGCACCATTTAAAATAATAAAAACATTCGGTGAAGGGGGGGGGGGATCGTTTTGTTATGGGAAATAGTTGACCTGTAGATCTGAAGAATGAATTAAGAATATGTTGAGATGATGGCCAGAAAAGAGAGAGAGAGAGAGAAGGAAAAACTGATTGGAAGATATAGAAGTGGAGTATGCGGAAAGAGGGATGGAGAAGTTATTTGGAATAGATGATGACGGAGATGCGAAGAAGAAGAAGAAGAGAGGATGTACAGCATTACAAGAGAGAGGCCTGGGAAAATGTTGGGATATGTAAAATAAGTGAAAACTCAAATGGTTTTAAATGGAAGCAGAAATGGAAAAAGAACAATGGCGAAAACTATCAAAATGGGTCATGGTCATATGTACATTTTAGCAAGGACAGAAAAGTGTAAAGTATACCGGGGCGATCGATGAGAAAGTACATGTATATGATGACTATTGAAACAAACTTCTTTGATGATGGCAATAGGTTCATCAAACGACCTTTATTGTAAACCAGACAGCGTGTTTGTGATATAGCTTACCAATAACATATCATTACTGCTTATCTTCTACAATAAAACAACATACCGGGTACCAATATAAGAGAAAATATAAACAAGAATAACGTCATACTAACTTTCAGCTCAAAATCTGGAGCCAAACTCCCCAACTCTTTTCGACCCGTGAGCTTCCCCATGTGGTCGCATCATCGAGGGACGTGACACAGGAATAATAGATATCGAAAAGGAAACGTATTACTTCTTTGTCTTGTTTAAGTATTATATTGCTTCTCCATTTCTTTATCAAGAAGAAGAGTGCCTCTAACCCAAGCCGTAAATTTGATTCCAATTAATCAACATTTGCCCCTACAAAATACCTTTTACAGTGCGTCCCAGAAAAAACGAAACCGAGAGCGATCGATATTTTATCATAACTTAATCACAATTATAATTGATAAATGACACATATTTGGAAAGCTTGAATCCTCCTCTTTCATTTGATGCAACTCATATGACGCATGTTTCACGCATGGGTGATTAAGAGCAATTTGAAGAAAGGGTACCAACAAGTCATTTGGCGAACGGTATCTGAATTTCAAAGAGAAAATCACATTTCTAGAAAATGCCCTTTCATATGACGCCTTAATCGGAAAAAAATGAGCAAGGAATAACAAGGTTTTGTTTGTGTAAAGTAATGCTTGCATTCCCATAATTTATTAAACGAAATCGTTTTCACTGGCTGCCTGCCGTAGCAATAAACAGAGTTGACAAAAGACTTAACTCCGTTTCGTTGACGATCAGCCATGCATGAAGTCTTCCGTCCTCTTTGCTGATCGTCAATGAAACGGAGTTAAGTCTTTAGTCAACTCTGTTTGTTGCTACGGCAGGCAGCCAGTAAAAACGAATTCGTTTAATAAAATACTGAAAAGAGCATTACTTTACACAAACAGAAATTTGGTTTATTTGTTCTGATTGAGGCGTCATATGAAGGGGCAAAGTGTTAATATAGAAATGTGATTTTCTCATTGAAATTCAGATACCGTTCGCCATATGACTTTTTGCCGGATACCCTTTCTTCAAGTTGTTTTAATCACTCATACGTGAAATATGCACCATATGAGTTGCATCAAATGAAAGAGGAGGATCTATTATGTGTCATTAATTAATTATAATTGAGATTAATTTATGATAAAACATCGAAAGTTCTCGGTTTCACTTTTTCTGGGACGCACTGTATATCAGACTATGGGTAATTACTTCACGGTCGTTTTAATATACCCTTTTTGACACCCCCCCCCCGAAAACATATAATGTTCTAGAACGGCATTTGCCTTCATCATTATCCAATCCAAAAATTAAAATATCATAGATAATTTGATCTTGTAAGACAACATTCCTCCACCAAAGGTAGGATAAACTAATAAAATACTTGAAAAAGACAAAGAAGAGTAGATAAAGTTTCATTTTCGATACTCATTATTTTACCACTACATACACAAAATCACAATATTTAAAACAAATCTATACATACAATGTTGCCCGTAAAGTTGGAATGATTTTTCTCAATTCTTTTTGATTCATGAAATGATTGTGACAATATGGTTTATTCTCGACATATAAAGTTTTATCTCTCTCCTCATAACTTTACCTATCAATTATAAACCATATTGTCACAATCGTTTCATGAAAAGAGGTAAGAAAACATTCAAATTTAATGGGCAACAGTGGTCAAAATATTAAATGATGTGCCACGTGTGAAGGTTCATGGGTCAAAAAGAGTACGTCAGCGAGGTCATAAATATTTTAAGAAATGTCAGAATGACACAAATTTGAAACCATAACCTGAAGTTATCATGTACATATTAGACAGTGTGTTCGATGGTATAATTCAAGTAGATTTCAATTCATTGATCTCACAATCCCAATGCTAAGTCCTCATTTAAGTTCGGCTATACTATAGCTGCATCACGCACTGACACTAAACATAATAACGTGTATACAATATAGGTAACGCACAAGTAACAGGGGCATTAATCCGTTCACATTAATTTTACAAATAATTACATAAAATACCACAAGCATAGCGTGTTGAGAGAGATAGTTGTAACACGCGCACACATACATGATCAAAGGTCAAGGCATGGAGCTCCAAATAGTTCCCTCTCACATACAATCTCTATGCTGTGGGAGGGAACTATTTAGGAGCTCCGTTGATTGACCTTTGATGCGAATGTGTGCGCGTGTCACAACTACCTCTCTCCATACGCTATGACCTACAGTATACAGAATGGACATGAAAGTATAGAAGAGAAGTGACAAACATCCAAAAATACATTTTAACAAAAATACAAACAAAGACTTTCAACTATACGTTACAAAAACCATGTTGAGAAATATAGGAATGTAGTATTTATTGGCCATTAGATGTTATGATGGCTCAATGACAAAGGTAAAAACGAGACATCTATAACCCAATTACTTAAGCTACTACGTTAAATCTTAATTCGAAACCCAATTTACCCAGTTTTAACCCCCTAAATTACCCCCTCCCCCCCCCCTCCCCCATGAATCGTTTTTACCTTTGTCATCGTAAATGGCACTGAAAAATATTGTCATGACTGTTTCTCTATGAGATCTAATATGACAAGCTGTTGGTATTGTATATTTTGGTCTCCTGTTTTAATGTACAAAATGATGGCATTGATAGAAATGGCAAAACAAAATTAAACCCCAAGTAACCCCAATTATAACACAATCAAACTTAAATATACATACACCCCCCCCCCCTATTTTAAATAACCGCTTGTACACAAATAAATACAACATTTTTACCGATGCCATCATTTTGTGTACATCACTGCGAGTGAGATACGTTGGAGTTATCTCAGTCAACAACATTTTTAGGCTAACGGTACCGTGCAACATGTCTGTAACTTTATATAGGACAAGACATTAAGAACAAAGAGACAGTCAGCGAATTGTTTAAATAATTGATGACTACAAAGACGGCGGTGCAGACGAAAGAAACAATACCATCTCTTGATAAAAGAACAGTAATGAAAATAGACAAATGAAGAGAATGACAAAACAACAATAACAAAATAATGAAAGAGACAAGATGGGATACCAACAAGATAACAAGACAAATGCTGCGATGAACACCATCTCCACGACAGGGATAAACACTTACACAACAGCCCTAGAAACACGATGCCAGAAAACAACGGACTAACTGAGAAAATATGATAAGAAGACAAAAAACGACACGAAAAGACAAAAAGCACTCGACAGTCAAACGGCAAAGTGACACGAACTGATGATGCAAAAGAAAACAAAGAGTGGAAACAGTGAACAGGAGGTCACAACAACGGACGCATATAGAAGTGCTACACAAGAACAGTAATGAAAATACATGAATGAAGAGAATGACAATAACAAAAATAATAAAAGAGACAAGATGGAATACCAACGAGAAAACACGGCAGAGAAAAACACTAACACAACAGCCTCAGATACATGATGTCGGTAAACAACGGACTATACAATATTCAACTAAGAAAAATATGGGAAGAAGACAAAAAACGGCACGAAAAGACACAAAGCACTCGACAGCCAAACGGCAAAAGTGACACCAACTGATGATGCAAAAGAAGAAAAAAGAGTGGAAACATTTAACAGAATGCAACAACACTAGCAACAAAATATCAAGAGACATGACGGACAAATTAACTATATGACAAAAGAATAAACAACAATAAGCAAATGACAATTGAGATTACATTTCAAATAAAACTCATTCGACGAATATTGAGAAGAAAAAAATATTGACAGAAGGCCCCAATACAAACAGACAAATAGACAAACAGACAAATAGACAAATAAATAAATAATTAGTACAGTCCACGTGAACAGCAAGGGATAGGATAGAAATAGGAAACCTGATAATTCCACAAGAAAAAAGACGGTCCTCAGCGGAGACAGACAAAAACACGGATGAGAACAAAAGCAATCACAACGAAAGTGCAGAGACATTTTAAAACGAAAGACAAATAGATACAATGACGAAAAACAATTTATAAACGACCACATAAAGTACAAAGGGTATCAAGATAGAGAAGTAAGTCATTTCCATCTTTCTCAAGACGAAAGAAGTAGAAAATGAGAGAGAACATGATGGAGAAGGAGAGAAAGATCAGAAAAGAAAACTCAAGAATAGATACAAGACGATCAAGAAGGCCAAAAACACAAAAGTAAAAGATTACTAAAGGGGGGATAAAATAATCACAGAGAGGATGAAAAATACCAACAACACAAAAGTCAAAAAGAAGAATCTACAAAAGACAAAATGACCATTGCCACAGCGGATGTTCGAGCTATTAAGCAATCACTTTACGATTGGGTGCACAACACAATGATGGCATTGGTAGAAATTATTTATCCCCAAATTACCCCATTAAAATTTACCTTAACTTTAATCTACATAACCCATTACACCCCCCCCCCCATTAAATCTACGCCCCATTAAAAATAGTAACTCAATTTTTACCAATGCCATTATTATTTGTACACCAAAGCAACAGGCAATCGCACATTACAAAACGAAGCAAACAGAACACAAAACTAAACAATACATTATGTACACTATGGCATTTGTGGTAGTACAGGTAAACAATACTTTCACAACACACTCCCTAGGTTGACAATAACAATAGCAACAACAACAACTAATACTCAAGAAAATCTGACTTCTCACAAGTACGAAAGGAAGAAAGGAAAAGAAGGAGCATACAATGATTAGAAACATTACTTTGACAAAATACTCCTATAGACCTATTTAAGATCACAATTGTCACACAAAATACGGTCGAGAAAACGACTAACTAAATAAAAACACACCAACGGAGAAACTGAGGACTAAGACATTGTGAGGAAAAGCATCGGAATGTTGATAAAAAGTGATTTCCAGGTAGCGAATGTAATATGTTCATTATTTTGTGAAGTATTTTGTTGAGTATCAGCTAACTTCGCATCCGTTAGCGCTGCCTCTCTTTGCTTGTCGATTCCGACTCTGCTTTGTCGATCGTCGTGGTGCTCGTTTCTTCTCGCTGTTTGGTTCTTTGTTTCCCTTTGCTTTCTTTGAAAACTTTTCCAAGACGCCATCCTAATCAAAGACAAGTCAAAGAGGAAAACAACAAATGAATTGCTATATTTGGAATGACGGAATAATGAACCATTAATGTTGCGGTATTTTTAATACTTTAAATGTATATTGCGATTTAATGAATAGATCATTAACCAGGGGCGGATCTAGCTTTTTGCTAAGGGGGGGGTTTGACCAAAATAATGACGATGCGGAGCATCGTCCACGAGCCGCGAAGCGGCGAGCCGATTTTTTTTTGGGGTGTTTATTTGAACCCCATAAGTGATGTTTTCCTGGCATCTATTAACACAATGGAGACTATAAAAAGCAGTGCATGATAACGTCTTTTTAAATCAAGTAACAGTTTAATACACAGTTATATCCAGAGTTATCATGTGTTTGGTTACCAAATGAGTTGAATATCTTCTCACAATATTTGCACTTGAAAGGGTTTCTCTCCAGCGTGCGTTCTTTTTTCTTTCTTTTTTTCTTTTTTTTTCTCTTTTTTTTCCTTTTTTTTTTTTTTTTTTTTTTTTTTTGGGCCGCCCAAGGGGGGGGTTTAAACCCCCTAAACCCCCCCCGTAGATCCGCGCCTGTTAACTAGCAAATCAGTTATCATCTCAAGTAAACGCATATAGATTTCTTACGAGCAGTCAAACTTTTACATGAAGGGCACAGTGGCGTATTCGTGTAGGAATTGATAATGGGGAAGGGAGGAATCCTCCGCGTATCCTTCTTAGCTTGGGGGTTGAATTGATGCCACATCTCCCATGGGGCACGCTGACCTCCCCCCCCCACCCCCCCCTCCCGCAATATCCAATCTCGTAAGCCTTGGTTTAAAAAAAAAAAAGGGGTTCCTGATTTTTGTTTTGCCCCGACCATTTCAGACTATAAAAAGCAGGGGCGGATCTAGCTTTTTGCTAAGGGGGGGGTTTGACCAAAATAATGACGATGCGGAGCATCGTCCACGAGCCGCGAAGCGCGAGCCGATTTTTTGGGGGGTGTTTATTTGAACCCCGTAAGTGATGTTTTCCTGG
>JAVYIG010016399.1:0-31373 GCA_035222895.1 Strongylocentrotus droebachiensis | reverse complement strand
CCTATGACTTTTCAGAAGGCCTCAGAGACCGATGTTGTTGTTCTCTGTTGGTGTCGGTCTTGTTGCCTGCAGCCGTGTAGGAGAGGGCAATCATTGTGCTGAGATTGCTGTGATTATAAGGGTTCATCCTGATGAGTACAGATCGGATCATTATCCTATAATGTATTACGATGCTCGGATGTTTTTGATTTCATTTTCAAGAAAATTAATGTGTGCGAAGCGCGCGTTCCTCTATCAAGAATGCATCGGAAGAAAACTACCAATCCAATGTATGGATGTTCTTAGGTACCTAGTGACGAGTTATTCCATCAACCTGTTATTAATGAATGAACTGCAATACTTGGAATCCAGTCCGCATACATTACTTGTTGCTATGTCTGACGAGCCTCGATCAAGTTTTCAGGTTGTCAAGAACAACCCAGTTTGTTTAAAAAGTATGCGTACAATTTGAATATGTTGTAAACTGGTCCAGGCCTGAACTGGTCTATCGTGCAAGTCAGATTTAAACGTTGTAGTCAAAGGCGAAGCTCGCTAGATGAATAGCAGAAAACGAAATTTACCTTTCTCAATTGTACTTTCATTTTCGACTCAGGCTGCATGGAAGCAGCCAAGATGATGATGATGGAAGGAAAGGGTACCCTCTTCTCTATGTATATATCAATAGGGAGAAGTAAGATCAGGGCCCCATTTCACAAAACTTGTCATCAATGACAAATGACAATTGTTGTTATAACCTAGTGAAATCCTTGCTTCTGATTGATTATCAGCAGATTTGTAACTGATTTTTGTCATTTGTCATTAAAAAAAGGCTTTGTGAAACGGGTCCCGGGTCGTTTTGATGCACGCTCTTAATTGGACATGGCTTAATCACCCCCATCATCATCTTAATAAACATATATATAGTTAACAAATAAATTATTCATACCCTTACCAGGTTTTGAAAATTGTTTAACTATGTGAAAAAGCTTTGTCCCGATGTATGTTTCTTGAGAATGTGACATACTAAATCGTACATCTAAAAGTTATTCAACACAAGCCCTATTTTAAACAGTCCACCTTTCATTCTTGATTTACGAAAAGCACAGTAAACTTAGAATTTACAAGGGTGTGAATAATTTAGTTGTTAACTACTTAATCTATTATATGAATTGAGAATTATTGAGACGTGCTCATTTATACTACATGTATTGTATACAAACATTATTTGTATATGTATGTCTATATTTTTTGTAAAATGTGGAACAATAAAAACTTGAAAACTAATTAGACTGTCTTAGATGTCAAATCATGGATACATGCGAATATTAATATGAATATTTGTGAGTTCAGCAGGTCGTGCCCAACCCCCTCTCCATGTCTGATTGATGAAATATTTAGAGGGCACCATGCATGGCAACGATGGCGTGGTGTGTAACAAAGGCATCCATACCTCCAGGGGGGTGTTTCACAAAACTTGTGATCGGTGACAAATGACAGTTTTTGTTTTAAGTTACTGAAATCCTTGCTTCTGATTGGTCATTAGCAGATTTGTCACTTATTTTTGTCATTTGCCATTGAAAAAAGTCTTCGTGAAACACCCCCCAGGTGTGGCTGATTTTGATTCACAAGGAGCCAATAAGGTGTTGCACTTTGATTTCACATTAAGAGATTTGCAGAGAAATGACTCATAATTTTGACGATTTATGACGCGGATAAAAGAAGACAAAAAAGAACTATATCCATCTAGAAATGAAAGAATGTCATATCTTACGCTTTTTGTTAGCCTGAAGGGCCCCCCAAGGGTTTGTATCGCACCCCCTTACGCGTTGAGAGAGCTAATTCTATTTTCACCTGTGATTCATTTGAATGGATGCCGAAGCGTGGGGGTGATGCCGCTGGTATAATTCCAAGGCAACCGTGAATTCTCAGGTTTCTTCAGATTAAAGATAAACTTGAGTTCTGGTTTAAAAAAAAAAAAATGAATTCTCACAGAATCAAACGAAACTTACACTGAATGTTCAAGATTACAAATCAATGTCATTTGCCAAACAACTTTGGTAGAAAATGTATATTGGCTGAGTAATGAGCATAGAAAGATAAGGAAATCAAGGTAGGTAGCCCCGACACCATTTGTCTAGTCCCATATAAATCTTTCTGTGTACAGTGCTTGTTTCTGTACCAAGACTGGGCCAAATTTATTATGATTTTGATGACTCCAGAACCTTGCAGTACACACCAATACTTACATGTTACATGATCAACTTTTTCTGATCCATTCCACACCTTTTCTTTCACAATGCAATCGCATGACCAGAACTCGACTTTGTCTTTAATACATATGGGTTGGAGAAGGATTCGAGTCCTAACTGTGGCAGATGGATTGTAGAGGTGTTGCCTACATTCTGATTTATTTCAATTCCGTTCAAACAATGTTGTTTTCATAACTCAACCAAAACATGAAAAAATGCTTACAAAAAATGAATATCAAATGAAATTTGCAGTATTACATAGAAAGCAAAAACTGTTTGTAATTATACAATCATAACAATTTACATCACATAATTATGAACTACGTACGAATATTTACATTTTTTTATTTTTTTAAGCTAAAAAAGAAAAGAAAAACAAAGAAACACAAACTCGCACACACATCCTCTCCTTCATTCTTCTCAGGTTAGAGGCAGCATGCAATTGGTGGATTTTGCTTGCATGTGACCTCGATATTGAACAATTGAGAATAAAAGGTTGGAGGTATCGGGTTTTGTGTTCTTCACTAACATGACTAACGAGCTCAAATGAGATGTTTTAGTTTCGACATGATGCACGTAGGGTCTGGATAAGGAATGTAATTCGCTACCACCTAAACGGGGACCTACCTGAACATTTCTTTCAGCCTGGCTCCAAATTTATTCCTAATTCTCGGGAAAGAAAATCTTGATATTGAAAGTACATAAACTGCATTTCTCGATTACACTTTGTCTTCCGAAGTCACCAGGATTCGCGTGAACTTTTATTATTAAGATAGTAATCATATCATATTTTATCGGGTTGACAGATGCCTGGGGACAAGGCTACATTAGTGTTACCCCCGAGGTATTTTGGCGGCATATGTCGAACTAATGTCAGCTTCGTTGTTTTACTTTCTATAAAAAGGTGTTGAAATACGCCCAAAGATCCATGTTCCCTCATGTGAAAGTTACACGGATGGGGGAAAAAGACAGAGAGAGCGAGAGAGGGGGAGAGAGAGAGCAAGAGAGGGAGAGAGAGAGAGAGAGAGAGAGAGAGAGGGGGAAGAGAGATAGGAAGAGAGAGAGAGAGAGGGAACAATTGAGATAGTTAGAAGTAAAATCACAGGAGGCATGAGTCACGGTTATCAAAAGAAATCAGAGAAATGATGAGTTCATATTCGTTTTAAATCGGAAATATTGTATGCACTACAAAACGCTTTTAATGTTTTTATTGAGAAATTAAATATATCAATAGTTTCTTGTCTGTTTATCCTTTTATGTGTTCAATCAGTTTAATTACGTGGACTCGATGTTCATTCGCATTTATACACCAGCTAGGCCTAAACGTCTTTTTTTCTTTCGCTCTCCCTCCGCCTTCCTCCATTTATTTTTCATCTTTAATATTTAATTGATAATAGTGAACCAATGGATTGGTGCTTATGATAATCCGCTAAAATGGTTTCGGATTCCTCTCCTATATCTCATCGACTCTCTTTTTATCACGCGAATGTTATTTCTCGAACTGTTTTTAATCAATTACGATTGGCCGACCCCTGACTGCAAAGGTTTCAATTGTTTGCACATGTTTGCATCAAAAAGTCGAAACGATTATGTGAGAACCGGCCGTTCGGTATCTACAAAACAAAAAGGAATTTTAGGGGCACCCCCTTGATAACTGATTGACGAATCATCAAAAAAGGAACGTGACTCATGTTTTGGTTTAGACATTAACGAACAATATTTTCCTGATGTAGATGATATAGATTAATCCACTCATTGCATAGAGCTATATTTTGATGTACATGTAGCTTCCCTGCCTCTCCAATTATCTCCCACCCCCCCCCCCCTTCTCCCTTTCTCTTTCTCTCTCCTTCCTCTCTTTCTGTCTCTTTATCTCCCTCTTTCTCTCTCTCTCTCTCCCTCTCTCTCCCTCTCTGCTTCATCTCTTTCTGTCTCTTTAACTCTCATTGTATCTCTCTCTACTCATACCCCCTCTCCCCTTTCTCTCTCTCTCTCTCTCTCTCTCTCTCTCTTAATATCTCTCCTCTCTTTATCTGTTTCTCTCCTTTTTCTCATTTCTCCCACTCTGTTCATAATTCATGCATCAACTAACAGAAATACACATTTCCACCGCAATGAGACCTGTATCTCATCTAACCCCCATCTCATAAGGAATGTTTCGTTCCTGTGTCCGGAAATACGAAACCAACCAACATGACCAAATCATTAGTTTATTATCAATTTATTTATTTACAGCTTATACCGGAAACAGTCACGTGTGTCGATGAATGGATCAAGTTGAATGAAATGAGACAAATTTAACGTTCTCATCAAATTAAAGTGACAAAACGTTGAAAATAGATGGATCATTGATTCAAAATTGGAATAGCACTTTATTTAATCTTTATGTGTGAGACATTACCGGGTCCATCTACCATAGACTCTATAGACTATAATAATCAATCTGAAAAGGGACAGTTCAAATTCACTTAAATATTTGTTCAGATTATAGGCTCATAACCACGAATGAATGGACCATTTATTCAGTTTTGCTTGAAATGTGTTGGTTATAATCATCATTAACTACCAGCATGATCACAGCTCATTACCTTAATAACTTCCTATAGTCTGTTCATCGTTGTCAATGCCATTATCCCCTTCATTGCTCTCTTCAAAAAAAATATTTTCTCAGGCTTTTCAAAAGTTTTTTTCCTTTGTCTATCAGGAGACTTTGTAGAGATATTAAATATATTGAACACAATATCACAACATTAAATCATCTCGAATGAGAACAATTATTTGAAGGAGCCTCAGCAGGATCATCATGGAGGTTTCAAATCATTTAAAATAAGCAGCGAGTTGCATATGAATTGATTGGGGCAATGTGTAATCTAAGAAATGATTTGAATGAAACAAATATACCAATAGGGCATGAAAGAGAGAGAGAGGAGAAATTAATATTCTCAAAGTTATTTTAAAGTTTCCTTAATTCATTATTTATAGAAGTTATATTCGAAAATATGTCCGAAATGGAAAAATACAGGATGCTATCTTGCTTTCTCATCGAGGAGGAAAGGGGGATAACAAGAATAAAGATTCCTTTACCGAATGAATTTCTTTACTTTTACCTGAGGCACGTGTCACCATGCAGTGCCACCCCACATCAACCCCCCCCCCCGAATAAAGGGTATTTCTAATTGTATCGGTCATATCAATTTATGAAATTTACATTATTCTAATTCTGACAAAGGAATGTGCTTTATTAATTGCGTGAGATATATATCAAGAAGCTTCAGAGGAAATACTACACTGTCGCTCATAAAGTTGGAATATTGGAATATGGAAAATTGGCATAGCACTTTATTTAATCTATACGTGTGAGACATTACCGGTTACATCTACCATAGACAATATAATCAATCTGAAATGAGACAGTTCAAATTCACTTAAATATTTGTTCAGATTATAGGCTCATAACCACGAATGAATGGACCATTTATTCAGTTTTGCTTGAAATGTGTTGGTTATAATCATCATTAACTACCAGCATGATCACAGCTCATTACCTTAATAACTTCCTATAGTCTGTTCATCGTTGTCAATGCTATTATCCCCTTCATTGCTCTCTTCAAACAAAATATTTTCTCAGGCTTTTCAAAAGTTTTTTTCCTTTGTCTATCAGGAGACTTTGTAGAGATATTAAATATATTGAACACAATATCACAACATTAAATCATCTCGAATGAGAACAATTATTTGAAGGAGCCTCAGCAGGATCATCATGGAGGTTTCAAATCATTTAAAATAAGCAGCGAGTTGCATATGAATTGATTGGGGCAATGTGTAATCTAAGAAATGATTTGAATGAAACAAATATACCAATAGGGCATGAAAGAGAGAGAGAGGAGAAATTAATATTCTCAAAGTTATTTTAAAGTTTCCTTAATTCATTATTTATAGAAGTTATATTCGAAAATATGTCCGAAATGGAAAAATACAGGATGCTATCTTGCTTTCTCATCGAGGAGGAAAGGGGGATAACAAGAATAAAGATTCCTTTACCGAATGAATTTCTTTACTTTTACCTGAGGCACGTGTCACCATGCAGTGCCACCCCACATCAACCCCCCCCCCCCGAATAAAGGGTATTTCTAATTGTATCGGTCATATCAATTTATGAAATTTACATTATTCTAATTCTGACAAAGGAATGTGCTTTATTAATTGCGTGAGATATATATCAAGAAGCTTCAGAGGAAATACTACACTGTCGCTCATAAAGTTGGAATATTTTTGTTTTACCCCAATTTATGGAATTATTTTAAAAATAATTTAAAAATAATAGATATAGATAATAGGATACATTCTTAGATTTTATTGAATAATAATTGGACAATGTGTGTTTTGCGTGACTGCTATTTTATGCTACTATGCTTTTCAACTAGGTGACCTACGCCCTTATAAATGACAGTAATGAGGATTAATGCCCCACAAAAGGGCACTAATATAGCACATCGACACGGTTTTGATCCTGGGGCCTCACAGTTACGAGGCCATTGCTTTGTCACTGAACCATGACTGTACGCAGCGGGGGCTAGGATAGGGGGCAGTTTCCATAAATAAAAAGAAAAAAAGAAAATGCAATAAATTGTCAATAATTTATTACATTTTACCCCGGTTCCCAACATTAAAAAAAAAATCCTCTGTGTGCCCATGCCTCGAGCCATAGTTCATGGCCGTCCAGATAAGCATAGTAGCATACACATTGTCCAATTATTATTCAATAAATTCTGAGAATGTATACTAGTGTAATGTATTATCTAGATCTATTATTTTTAAATTATTTTTAAAATAATTCCATAAATTGGGGTAAAACAAAAATATTCCAACTTTATGAGCAACAGTGTATAAACGTTTGCAATTTTCAAAGTAAACGTCCCTCCTAACTTCCTAAGACTAAGTTGGTTTTAAACAATTCATCAAGACTCAAAATAAAGCGGAATATTACATTGCCAAAAAAAAAGAGTTAAATTCCCATATCATTTAGGAATTGAAAGTTTATAATCTAATCTGACATCTTCACCTTTCATGTTCTCCTTCATTGAAAGATTTATCTAAAAATTAATGATTGCCATGCTGCTCTTTCCTTTTTTGGGGTGTTTTTTTTTTCTTTCTTTTTCGTTTGGTTTCTCTTTTTGTATGATTCCCTTTTATATGATCATTATATTTCATTATGGTGTGTTACACCTGTTTTGTAATATATTATTCGTTTCAAAATCAATAAGACATAATTTATATTTAAAGAAACTTCAGGTTATTGAAAGGTGCCTTCATACAGCACGGTAAATACATTAACCGGTATGGTACAAGTCAAGAATGCATGTCGGGTTATGTTTACTGGACATAGCTAGCTATGCGTGACATGACCTCCATCACTCACATCTAGGGGTCATTGACTTGGGAAAGGTGTTCTAGTCTCACTTCAAGGAGGAACTAATTTTCATACCCGATTTTTATGTTGTTTTGGTTTTTAAAAAAAATCAATTCCATTGTGAAAAATTGGAGAGTACTTAAAAATCACTCAATATTTTTTTTAAATGAGATTAGTTTTACTATAAGATGTTTATTAAGAGAAAAAAGAATATATTGATCATGTCTAACTCTGATTTCAGTTCAGTTATTAAAAACATTATGGTTACAACCTTAAATTTAAAAGAGATATTGAGCTCTAACTTGTTATCAATACATGTACGTACGCTCCTGCTATTTAAAGTTGGTATTGCCTTTACAATCCAGTCCATCATATTTCTTTCGTTTTTTGTTGTTAATATATTGAATTGTATGTACTTTCCAACTTATCTTGCAATCTATCACAATTGCACATTAAAGAGGTGTCTCCCTTTAATATTTCATATTCAGCTTTGTCAGATTTTCATATCATTGTTGTTGATATTATGTTGATATTCATGTTATTGGTTTTGTTAAACGAAGGTTTTACTTCTGTAAAAAAAATATACGCCATATTATATTCTTATTTTTCCAAAAATATGGAGGGAAACAAATTTATATTCTTTAATATACAATATGGAATGAATATACTGTAAACACATTTTCTTCTATATACTGCCAGGGGTAGAAATTAAATTTCTATTGAGTAAGTCATAAGCGAATTCCTTGTTTTAATTAGCCTAAAACCAGCATTACCAGGAACCATTCTGATGGGGGTGTTAAAACCGGAAATGCGTTTTGAATGGGCGCCACATTGGAACGATGGGGGTGAAGGAGCACCCCGCGGCTGACTTGTTGGTTTGGCCCAGAGCGGAGACGGGCGCGTCGACGCCCCGACCATCACGGCGACCGTGGGAATGAAAAACCGCAGCACAGCGAGAAGGCCCTGTGGTCACGCGCGCGACTCGGTGGTTCTAAGAGGAAGGGTAAAGGTCGAACCGAGGAAGAGGGGGAGAGAAACGGAGAGAGAGAGGGAGAGAGAGAGAGAGAGAGAGAAGGGGGAGGGGGTAAGATGGAAGGGTATGTAAAAAGGGAATGCATGGAAGCTGTAGGATAACTGGTACTGACTGGTGTAGACACAGTAGGGATCAAATATGTTTTTAAACAACGATTAGAAGAAGAAAAAAAAGATGCATAAAAAGAATAAAGATGAGATGCCAAACCACACAATATGTACACAATTTTGAAGAAAATGAAAGCATTTTTTAAGTGAGAGACGGGCTAGATGAATGTATGGGAATTGGGAAGTATGCAATGAACGAGAAAATTACTGATGCACAAAAGGAAAAGGAATTACAAAAAATTCATTTATTATTATTAGATTTTTAAAATAACAGCAAACAATGTTAATTTTAATCCATGCCACAATATTCATTTAAAGGGATCGTTTAACAATGTTAAATCTGAGATACACGGCCCTACGTGTTATCAGTGTCTGTGAAATGGTGTAATATTGAAGGCCTAAAAAAATTGCGCTTCAAAATGATCAAGAAGTGCCTCAAAAAAGTAAAAACCTTTGAGTGACCGGATTTACCAAACTTGTTTTCCCCAATAGACTGTAGTGTTATGAAAACCGTCAGGCGAACGGTTTTCAGAATTTGTAATTCCAATCATAAATATCTTGATAATCAGACAGGCGATCGGCTTGTAAAAGTCATGGGGTTCCTGACTGACCTAAAGGTTTATAATTATCATTGCATCATGAGCTAAATCCAGAATTTTGTTTCAGAATCTGAGACAAAGTTACCGGATCCCTTTAATGTATCTTGGAAGAGAGAATAATCGAAATTATTCGTTTCGCATATATTATCAATCACTTAAAAAGGGCATACTATTTTCTTGCCGTCTTGATCTTTTCGTTAGTAATTTCTTCATCTTCCTGAGAGTCTACTGACTCTTTTTACTACGTGTCTAAATTTCTAGCATTATCATCATTTACCATAGATTTGGGGGCCCATGCCCCCTCCCCCCATCAAATGGCGAAATGGAAAAATATTTTGAGAGAGAGAGAGAGAGGGGGGGGGGGGGAGGTAGGGAGAGAACGATATTAAAGAGCAGATACATTCCTTCCTACATTCTTCCTTCAATAACGATGGCCCTACTCATTTGTATCTCCTGCAATTATGAAAACCTTTGACCCCCCCCCCACACACACACACACACACCAAAACACCTCTGGCCCCTCCCTAGCTGGACCAATGATACACCACTGATGTTTGTCCTTAGTTTTCCTCTTTTATTTCTCTCTTTTATGCAATTATTGCTCTCATCATTGCTTCGTAGGTTAAGTATAAGGGCCAACCAATCATTCAAGTAAATCAAACACAGACTTCCACTTTCGTATACCTTGTTTCCTCTATACTTTCCTCGAACCCCAAAACAAACTGTCAGTTTTTATTCAATATTGAAACATGATAAATTCGTTTGAAATCAAAAGAGTAACGAGACGCAATCCGAGCTCCTCGCTGCGCTTGGGTTAGCCTTAATGACGATAAAAAGTCATCTTCATAATTGGTGCCGTTATTCAATTACTTTCGAACATCGATAATTGGACGTTTTCAATTATGCGAAGAGCTGATAACATCTCTATTCAGTAATGACATGCACTTAGATTGGAGATGAAGGCTACACGCTTATCCAATTCTCATTCTTTTTCCAGATTTGGTCGTGCCCTTTTTGGAAAAGAAAAAAACACATTGTTTTTGTGCGTTCACGTTTTGTCTCTAATAGGTAATGTATATGTTATTAGAAAGGAATTGAACGCTCGAATCTTTATTAGATATCAAAAGCAATTTCTCTCCTTTTTCTTATTTCTTGAATAAAAACAGATGTTTTTCATAGTACACTTTGTTTTTAAAAGTAGCTCATTTGAAAGTAAGGCGAGATTAACTTCTTCCAGAAGAATATGAGATCGCTAGTAATATAATAACAAGAAATTCAAGTTAGCTGTTTCGAGATAATCAAGAAAATACCACGATTTTAAATGTTAGCATTTTGTTTTCATTTATCATGTCATCATTTTGATGTATAGTCTGCCTTTACATTGCTGGTTCCATATGCAAAATGTATAACGAGATTCAGAAGTAAGTTGTGATGAAAATCATGTTCTTATAATAAAATTATAATAAAAATTACTCAAAAGACTCGATTAACTGAGGTAATTTTGTATATCCGTGTAGTGGAAGGATCGTAGAATATGAAATAATAAATTCATTAATTGAATCGTTCGAAGATCTGGTAAGACGAGAAATTGTAACTAAACATGCATTTACAAATAAATGTCAGAAATGATTCCTGAGTTTCGTATGTGAATCTTATGAGACATAAATATATATCCGAGGGTCTTTCAAACAAGTCAGATGAAAGAGATTATTATTTGTATTCATAATGATAGGAGCCTCAATAGAAAATATCGACCTTAAATATGAACATGCCTTCAAAACAAGTAGTTTAATTAAAAAAATATAAAAAACCTCTGAATGACTCTCTAGCCCAACGATCGCTCACTTCCCGTTCTATCTAGGGTATATTCTATTCCCATCTTTTTCATAACAAATAGCAAAAAGAATAATAGTTTGTGTTTGCTATACCTGCACGACACAGTTGACTATTCTTTTGGTGGTCGATTTGGCGGTTTAATGCCTCTCTATCACTCACATAAAAGCTAAACGGTATGCATTCAATACCGGCTTCCGTCTTCATTGTATAAACAGTGTCGCAAATAACAGTTCTTCATTATTTCTATTATTCATTTCATTTCATGTGTTTGAAAAAGAAAGAGAAAATACAGACCGTGGGAACGGAATATGAAATTCACTTTAAGTTTTGTAAAGCTATATCGTTAATGATGTTTGAATAAAGGTAACCAATAAGTCTCGAACTGCGCAATTTTGTGGTTAATATGAGGGCGTTGATTGCCGTATATGTCTAGATCATAACAATCAAATAAACAAACTAATTTATCTCTGCCACTATTGTATTCTAAAGTGGTTATCTTCGGACGTCACCAAAAAAAACTATTAACATAAATTGTTATTACAGGTATTTTTTTTTCTTTTTTTTTTCTTCTTTTTTTTTGGGGGGGGGGGGGAGTGGGGGGGGGGTGTCACCTTTCGATTGTGATGGTTAGATAAATGGTTGTGATATAAATGATTACTGTGAATGAAACTGGTTATATTATATCCAATCAAGTGGTAAAGCAGACATTTAAGAATCAATGTGTTAATTTGCAAATCAAATCTTGATCGGCACATCAAGTAATATAAAATGATGAAAATGTAATAAAACCTTTGGAAAATAATGTCCAGATGCCAAACCCTCTTTTCGCTCTCTTTCTATTTTGTTATCTGCGCCCCGCCCCCTTCTCTGTTTCTCTGTCTGTCTGTCTGTTTCACTTTCTCTCTCCCTCCTTCTCAATCCTTCCCTCCCATCTCAAATCTCTCTCCCTCTGTCTCTCTCTCTCTGTCTCTGTCTCTCTCTCGTCCTCGCTCTGTTCCCCTGGCTCCCTATCCCTCCCTCTCTTTTTCCAGTTTCTTACCCCTCTTTCTCTCTCTCTCTCTCTTTCTTTCTCTCTGTCTCTCTTGCTTCATCCATCCCCTCTCCTATCCCCCCTTCACCCCACCCCAATTTTCTCTCATTTAGAATAGATAGTTGTTACATTCTTTGAATACAGTGGACGGCGTGTTCTATGTATGTCATCAACACACTTATCGCAACATTTAAATGACACAGGACAAAGGCCCATTCGAGACTAGAAAATGAAGTTTCTGAAGTTTGACAAATTGATATTGCAAGCAATAACAATCCTGATTTCCATGAGCTTATTACCAACATGGGACTGAGCAATGCTCGAAATATTCAGACCTCCACTGGGACTGTATACTTCACTCTATGTTATAGTAGTAATGACGTCATTTATTACAGAATGCTGTTTGTCATTTTCGTCATGAATGGAGTAACTAAACGAAAGATTTTTATTTGAGAACAGTGGTATCATTGTGAATGGGAGAAACACAGTTTGGTTTCCAGGTTGAGCGGCGGTCAAAAAAATTACAATCGCAAAATACTATAAATGTTAAAGTAAAAATAGCAATAAATTGAAAGAAATCACAGCACCCATCATAATTATCCAAGTTACAAATAGTCATTTATTTGTTTACTCTTGACACCTAATTTACTGATAACTATTTTATTTTATTTTTATAATGAATATCGCTGTAGAACATGTATTTTAATTCATGTCATGTATATATTGACATTGTCATTGTACATTTACATGTATATATCTTTTGTTTCAATGTTTTCAATGGTGGTGAATAAATAAATTCAATAAATGCAATAAATTCAATGAATATAATGCCGAAAACCAACTCAACGCAGTGCTTCTGTGCTGCTTGAGGAATTAGGTAACCACTTCCGTCTCCATAAATGAATGTCACTGAATTCAAAATAGCCGTGGTGAGCCATTATTTAAAACCCAGGAGAGCTTTGATTTAAAAGATTTTAAACTTTCAGAAGCCAGTAGGTGTGTATACAAAAAACTGAAAAAAGGAAGGAAAATCGAATCCTTTAGTAGAGTGACAGAGTGTGTGCATGAAACTAAATTAATCTTTTCATGATTTAATGACAAAACAGACGTAGTAAGTTTACAAGCATGGAAATTCCCTATCTTCTCCCGCCAAAAAAACACAACATATTTCGCAATAAAATATACAGAAGAATGACTCGTCTGCATGTGGTTGCGTCAAACAAATATACCTCACAGAATCGGAATGTGTCCAGTTTCGAAAGGAAGAGACTTTAATTAAAAGAAATTGTTATGATGATATAATCACCATGGTATTGAAAATTTCGCAACGTACTT
The DNA here is from genome assembly GCA_035222895.1 of Strongylocentrotus droebachiensis. Lineage (NCBI taxonomy): Eukaryota > Metazoa > Echinodermata > Echinoidea > Camarodonta > Strongylocentrotidae > Strongylocentrotus > Strongylocentrotus droebachiensis. The sequence goes on along the minus strand of JAVYIG010016399.1, from coordinate 17,795 downwards.
CGAGAATTACATTTCTTCCGGACATAATTATGTGCGATTCATTTCTTGTGTGAAAGAAACTGTCTAGAGATTGTTGTGAATCATTCACGTAATAAGAATAGTGACAAATCTTGCTGGATATCACAAAAAATGCACAAACATGTGACATCAAATTTTGTTCCAAATATTTAGATTATTTCTTGGAATAAAAGGGTGTATCAATAGCGATAATTTTAAAGTGATATTGCTACATTACCTCATGACATACTTAGGAATAAATAAATACAACATTGGAATAACAACAAATAAAGGGCTCACACATTTAAATTGTTCACATTTACAAAAACTCGACCTTCTCTTTTAGCTGAAAAATATTCAAGGGAGGGGTAGGGGCATACCCTCACTCGCCCTACCCTGCATGCTCGCTCGCTGTGTTACCTCGCATGTCACTTAACCCGGTTATCGCAGCCTAAGCTTTTCGGACAACTAAACCCAGGGCATTAATCTACCCCCTCCCTTCCTATATCAAAGGGGGTGGTGATCGGGGGTGTGGGGGTGATAGCTTAGGGGGTTGTCGACCTGATGTGTATGTGTTTGTATTGTTTTCCCTTGACCTAATATACAGATCATGCTAGTCAGATATGTGTCATCTTAAAGTAACTCATATAATTTGTCTGTGTGATTTTTGTTCTAGTTCTATCAAATATTTGTCATTATGATAAACCAAAAATAAGAATATGTAATGAACATTACAGAAATCTGACCAACACCAAAGGCTTTAGGCGTTCCTTTTTTAATATATATATTATATATATATATATGATTATTTCTATTGGCTTGAATATGATACCGCATACTTGAGTTTATCCAGATGAATTTGTTCAGAAGGCGTATCGGAATTTTCGTCGGCAGGCGGGGCAGTCCCATGAGTGTGCTGCAAGTTCAGGTCAACGGCTTTCAAATGGATTCTGGATTAAAGAAACCATTTTAGGGATTTATTATGTTATGATTTCCTTCATTTGGCATAAAGCTCATGATTTAAACCACAAACGGGATTCTTGGAGATTTACGTTGGTGGGATTTAAAGAGCAGGGGGTATATTGCTCGTACCACTGACACGTAACAAAGTACCAGTTATATTCAATCCCCGGATCAATTTGTGGGAGTTCGCCAAAGCCGAGCTAGACTTAGTTCAAGGAGCTTCTTCTTGTCGCTCGTTTGTAAAATGGAAATCGCAGCAGAAAACACACAGGCTTGTGGTTCATGATAATTAATTAGGTTATACGACACAATCTCAAATGACGATTGTCCCGCGGTAATTTCCTTCGCTTGAACGCTAAACGGAATCCTAACTTCGAGCCCGGACCCAAGACTATAAGTATGATAAGGCCAACCCTAAACGTAGTCTAAATTTAAACCCAATCGCATCGCTAATCCAAACCCTCTACATTTTAACGAAATCATGGAAATAAAGCTCTGAGCAATTATTGTTGCCGGAGCAAGCGTCATGGTGGCGAAAGAGAAAAGTGATTAATAATAATGGTGTTTTTGTGCTCTGAATTATTACTGAAACAGTTATATTTTATTTCACTTTTCTGTCTGTATCAATGTCTAAAAGTAATTAATCTCATGAAAAATTCAAATTTGGCTATCCCAGAAGATGTGAATAAATCAAATACTTCTATAGGATATAACGTTCCGTTGATTCCAAAATTCGTCTTTCATTTTGATCTCCGTTATGCTTTCATTATTCTAAAAATGGCGAACATTCATAACCTCAATTAAATCTCCTTTTCCATCAAATTTATTGAAATTAATGTTTTTGATCTGATTTAATTGACTAACCCCTTTCCCCCATTGATATCATCTACCTTGCTCTCGTTTATCATTGAATCATTGATTTTATATGAATGAAATAGCCCCCAAATTGAAATCCATAATGAATAGTGTCATGAAAAAGGATTAGAGCGTTTTGTCACAGTCAGCGGTTCTGAATGGCTTTAATCAAACGACACACTAAAAATCTGGATGCTTACGATTTTGAATGAAATTTAAAGTAGTTGCGCATAAAAGAAGGGAGTGATTCCAATTGAATATGAGCGGCTGACAATAAAACACCTCAACATACCATTGCAAGGTTACTAACGGGGCGCCCCGGCGAGAGCAACAAGTCACTGACCGGTCATAAAAGACTCGTACATATGGCTAGTTATTAGCATGCATAACACGTGCGAGAATGAAATATGAGTCCAGTGATAGCTTTATCCTCAAAATGGTTGACAAGAAAAGCCATTTTATCGAAATCAGTCGGCAAATATTAAGTTTTCTTTCAAGAGGATAATTCTATTTTCAAGCCAATCTCAATCAAGATGGGTTTAGCTTTTTGAGCAATCTTTTACGTTCTTTTCAAAGAATATTTTGATGTAGAGAAGAAGAAAAAAAGACTTAGAATCGCACAATAATATTAGTTATGAAAGGCAAGCTCAAAATAATATTTAACAAAGCCTCTTTAGAATATCGAAATAGTGGTTAATATCTTAATGTTATTCAATTTTCGAGAGTTATTATCATAGCATGCATGAATATTTTTCTTTCATCCGTAACGTTATTCCACAATTTTGTAAAAGTGTTTTGTTAACATAAATCAGTACAGTTCAGTTCAGTTCAATTCGCTTTGGTCTTTAATATATCCAAGATCTATTGGGATTAAATCATAAAACAAAGTATCCGAGCAAAGCATATAAGGTTAGAAATAATAGTATGGGAATATTTTTAAACCATAATCTGCAATGCATTCCATGCAGTTACAATGATACTCTCACTGATCTATTCATAATTCAGAAATTTCAAAAAGCACATATTATCTGAATCCTTTACGGAGAGAATAGATTTTAACATTGTTGGAATTTGTGTTCTCATACGATATCATAATGTATATACCGAAACAAAATTGTTGTATAATTTGTTCACGATTTATTTCCGAAAACATTCTCTCTGCATGCTTTTTACATAACTTATTTAAGAATAAGTGTATTTCATGCCTTTATAAAATCCACATATTTACGTCGAGAAGCTGCAAATTAATTTCTCTGAATTAATCTCATTTACGATGAGATTCATAACACTTCATTCCCTGTGTTTCCACTAGGTATTTTTTTTTAGTCAAATTCAAAACAAAAATGTACTCCAGCTGTATAATTAATACCATGAAAATGTATTTGAATTCTAAACGAAAAGGGTTAATAAATATTCATTTATTTTATGTAGGAACTATATTAATATGATAGAACAATAAAAGAGATGAAGGAGGAGGAGGAGGAGGAGAATACAAAAGAAGGAGAATAATAAATAATGGGCAGGTACTTGCTTGCCCCTTAATCTATTTTCTTCAAAATAATGTTCATAGTGCAATTATAATTGTAATACTGATCCGTTTATTAATTTCTCTTACTTGCGTGGAATTTGATACCGTCGCATTTTGGCCAAATGATTCCATTATACGCCTGTTAAGTGCACAACAATTTGTTAAAATTTGAAAGTAAAGGAGTCAATCTAAATTCTTCTTCTTGCTCGGTGGAGTGTGCGAGGATTGGGCTGGCGCCCCCGGAATCTAAACCAGACATCAGGGGGAGGCTAGGCCGACGGGCTGACGCGGATCGTGTGTCAGGGACCGCCCAGCAATCACGGGGTTTGCTTCGAGCTGATACAAACCATGTGCTTGTTATACGATAGGTTCTTTCAAAGATTTATTCAAAAGGCGTGTCTGCACTATCGCACTATCTCGAGATTGCCAAATATCCAGCTATTTTGAACTATCCCGATCGAAACTATCCAGCTATTTGCGTCTTCATTAGACCGAAGTGGCGAATTAGCTGGATAGTTGGTCGGGATAATATCCCAATATATCTCGGTCTAGTTTGCAAAATATCCTTCTATTTCCGAACTAGCGGGATAGTTTGCGACCGTCTTCATTAGACCGAAGTACGGAGTCAATTATCCCGATCCCATCATGCACAACGATTTCCGGTTCGCACATGCGATCTATACATAGAGATATATACTTAATCACTATAAGTAATACGCTAAGGCTCCGCGGGGGGCGCGACGTCTCCGCCAGCCTTTGTAGTCTATTGTTTTTTAATGAGATCGCCGACCCAAGTTGGTGCAGCTATCTCCTCCTGAACCCTCCCCTCGGGGTACCGGTGACCGGTGCCGTCGTCCGCGGGAGAGTCAACTCTGTGGAATTGGCTATACTCCGCCCGAGGTCCTCCTCCGTGCCGACGTCCAGGGCGAAAACAGACGCGACATGCATAATGCATGATATGCGTGACGACAGAGATACCTCATGGATATTCAACATGACATCCGTAGACACACGACCGATGACCATCCACTCGCATTAAGTTGAGTATTAAATGCACGCTGAATGGGTACGACTTACCCCGTGTTAGGTATCTTTCTATAGGATGTGCTTTGCATGTAGTAGCTGCACAAGAGATGAACGGGGCTTCCCGTCGACGTCCAAACTTAGAGACCTATTTCCATCATGATTGCCGCGATTTTTATATAGTTTTCGTGAATGGAGGTATGAAATCAAAGCTTATTTTGTGATTATTACGGCCATGTATACTCAAGTTTGATTATCATTTTCTAAAGGAAAGTTTTCACAAGAAAACCAATGGACTGACACTTCAGTCGCAAGCTGCTTTCATTCAATACACAGTACAGCTGCGTGCTCGGGAAGCTCCAACACCGGCACCGGGCACCGCAGGCGTCCGACGCCTGCGGCGCCGGTGTTCGAGCTTGCTGGAGTTAAGCTGAAGTGTGTGTGAGTTCAGCTGAGCTCGAGTCGAAGAGATTTGACACTTTGAAATTGTTATCTGTTGGTTTGCATCATTATTGCCACGATTTCAATATAGTTTCGTGAATAGATTTACGAAACCTGAGCTTAGAATTAGTAAAAGTATTACTAATGTCTACGTTTTTAAACGACTGTCTGATTTTCGAAATTCATGGTCAGAAATAATCACAATCTAGGAACTATTATTATGTTACAATTCTTGCATCAAATCAATGCATGAAAACTTAGTTATTGAACTAGAGATTTTTTTTTTTTTTTTTAAATAGGCAATTATGAAGTAGGATGTAGGAAGCCTCAAACCTTAGCCTACTAAACAAATCTCAACAAAGTGTAGGCCTATCCTTTTATGAATTAATGAAAAAGTAGCCCCAGAAAAAAGAACCCCCAAAAGTTGAAAAAGTAGCCCCCGAAAATTTTCCGAAAATTTGAAATGGAGCCCCAGAAATGAAAAACTTAATTTTTTGCCTGCGCCCCCCTCTAGAATTCCGCGGATTTCCGCGGGTCCTGAGTTGAGTGTATATATAATATAGGCGTGGGGTCTATGGGTTTCAAGGGGCCATAAACCCCCAAAAGCTCAGGGGGTTACGTTCTTCAAAGTGGGGGGGGGGGGGGGGGGGGAGAGATCAGATCGCAGCAAGTTGAGTGTATATATAATATAGGCGTGGGATCCACGGGTTTCAAGGGGCCATAAACCCCCGAAAGCTTGGGGGTTTTAGGCGTTTAATTAGGGTCAGATGAGCATTTTTTTTAATACTTTATTTGTGGCACCTGCGGGTCACTAATTGGCGTGGGTCAATACGTAGAGTTGCGTAGTGTTGCGTACCACCTACGCTGGCCTACGTTACTATATGCTGAGGGACGGAAAGGGGTACGCAAGATGAACAAAAACAATTCAACATGTTTAATTTTTTTCGCGTACTTTAGGCATAGAAACTTGACGCAGAAAGTACGTCTTTTTACGCAACACTACGCTACATGCCTACGCAACAGTACGCTACCCTACGCCAGATTGACAAAGCAGTAAAAGCTTTCAACACAGTAAGCAACCATAAGCAAACCCGTACGCCAGCCTACGCATAACCTACGCAGGGACTTTTTTCCCATTAATACGCAGCCTAATTTCTGCGTAGTCGTTACGCCACTCTACAGAACTCTACGCAGTTCCAGTGGCTTAAAGAATAACTACCGGTACAGTTGGATTGTTTTTTTAATTTAATATAAGGCCAAATTTAAAAAAAACATGCTTAAAGCGTCCTGTTTTTTAGAAAAATGGGAGGAGGCCCTTTTTTTTTTTTTTTTTTCTTTCAAAATGGCCGCTCCGTACATTTTCCCTGACATTCAGGCTATTTTTCAAGATGGCGGCCGAGATTTTTTTTTTTTTTTTTTGAAGTCAGAAATACATTTTAGCAGTGCTTTTTATGTTTTTTTTCTTTCAAAAAAAAAAAAAATAGGAGGCGGCCCCTAAAAAAAAAAAAAAAAAATTCAAAAAATTTCAAAAAAAAAAAATTGGAGGCGGCCCCCAAAAAGGAAGCGGGCGGGGACGGTAAACATGTATATTTTGTAATGGCCTGAATGGCAAATAAAGTTCTTGGTGGTTTTAATTTAGACAGTCTCTATATATCTATTTACACCCCCCGCCCCCCTCTAGAATCCCGCGGATTTCCGCGGGTCCTAAACAAGTATATTTTTTTAATGGCTTGAATGGCAAATAAAGTTCTTGGTGGTTTTAATTTAGACAGTCTCTATATATCTATTTACACCCCCCGCCCCCCTCTAGAATCCCGCGGATTTCCGCGGGTCCAGCTAGTCTATAATAATAATACGCTAAGGCTCCGCGGGGGGCGCGAAGTCTCGGCGAGCCTTTGTATTCTATTGTTTTTTAATGAGATCGCCGACCCAAGTTGGTGCAGCTATCTCCTCCTGAACCCTCCCCTCGGGGTACCCGTGCCCGGTGCCGTCGTCCGCGGGAGAGTCTACTCTAGCGAATTGGCTATACTCCGCCCGAGGTCCTCCTCCGTGTCGACGTCCAGGGCGAAAACAGACGCGACATGCATAATGCATGATATGCGTGACGACAGAGATACCTCATGGATATTCAACATAACATCCGTAGACACACGACCGATGACTATCCACTCACATTAAGTTGCGTATTAAATGCACGCTGAATGGGTATGACTTACCCCGTGTTAGGTATCTTTCTATAGGATGTGCTTTGTACTAGCTGCACTGCACAAGCGGTACCTGCACAAGCGAGATACACTGGGCTAATTCCCGTCGACGTCCAAACTTAGAGACCTATTTCCATCATGATTGCCGCGATTTTTATATAGTTTTCGTGAATGGAGGTATGAAATCAAAGCTTATTTTGTGATTATTACGGCCATGTATACTCAATTTTGATTATCATTTTCTAAAGGAAAGTTTTCACAAGAAAACCAATGGACTGACAGTTCAGTCGCACACAGCTCAGTGCAGCTGCGCTGCTCGGGAAGCTCCAACACAGGCACCGCGCACCGCAGGCGTCCGACGCCTGCGGCGCCGGTGTTCGAGCTTGCTGGAGTTACGCTGAAGTGTGTGTGTGCTGAAGCTGAGCTCGAGTCGAAGAGATTTGACACTTTGCATCATTATTGCCGCGATTTCAATATAGTTTCGTGAATATATTTACGAAACCTGAGCTTAGAATTAGTAAAAGTATTACTAATGTCTACGTTTTTAAACGACTGTCTGATTTTCTTATGAAAATTTTACTTTGAAAAATGATTATCGAAATAAATGGTCAGAAATAATCACAATCTAACACAGTTAGGGTCTATTATTATGTTACAGTTCTTGCATCAAATCAATGCATGAAAACTTAGTTATTGAACTAGAAAAATGTTTTTTTTTTTTTTTAAATAGGCAATTATGAAGTAGGATGTAGGAAGCCTCAAACCTTAGCCTACTAAACAAATCTCAACAAAGTGTAGGCCTATCCTTTTATGAATTAATGAAAAAGTAGCCCCAGAAAAAAGAGCCCCCGAAAGTTGAAAAAGTAGCCCCCGAAAATTTTCCGAAAATTTGAAATGGAGCCCCAGAAATGAAAAAATTAATTTTTTGCCTGCGCCTCCCTCTAGAATCCCGCGGATTTCCGCGGGTCCTGAGTTGAGTGTATATATAATATAGGCGTGGGGTCCATGGGTTTCAAGGGGTCATAAACCCCCAAAAGCTCAGGGGGTTACGTTCTTCAAAGTGGTGGGGGGGGGGGAGAGATCAGATCGCAGCGAGTTGAGTGTATATATAATATAGGCGTGGGGTCCACGGGTTTCAAGGGGCCATAAACCCCCGAAAGCTTGGGGGTTTTGGGCGTTTAATTAGGGTCAGATGAGCATTTTTTTAATACTTTATTTGTGACACCTGCGGGTCACTAATTGGCGTGGGTCAATACGTAGAGTTGCGTAGTGTTGCGTACCACCTACGCTGGCCTACGTTACTATATGCTGAGGGACGGAAAGGGGTACGCAAGATGAACAAAAACAATTCAACATGTTTAATTTTGTTCGCGTACTTTAGGCATAGAAACTTGACGCAGAAAGTACGTCTTTTTACGCAACACTACGCTACATGCCTACGCAACAGTACGCTACCCTACGCCAGATCGACAAAGCAGTAAAAGCTTTCAACACAGTAAGCAACCATAAGCAAACCCGTACGCCAGCCTACGCATAACCTACGCAGGGACTTTTTTCCCATTAATACGCAGCCTAATTTCTGCGTAGTCGGTACGCCACTCTACAGAACTCTACGCAGTTCCAGTGGCTTAAAGAATAACTACCGGTACAGTTTTTTTTCTTTCAAAATGGCCGCTCCGTACATTTTCTCTGACATTCAGGCTATTTTTCAAGATGGCGGCCGACATTTTTTTTTTTTTTTTTTTTAAATCAGAAATACATTTTAGCAGTGCTTTTCATGTTTTTTTTCTTTCAAAAAAAAAAAAAAAAAAAAAAAAATTCAACAAAAAAAAATTGGAGGCGGCCCCCAAAAAGGAAGCGGGCGGGGACGCTAAACATGTATATTTTGTAATGGCCTGAATGGCAAATAAAGTTCTTGGTGGTTTTGATTTAGACAGTCTCTATATATCTATTTACACCCCCGCCCCCCTCTAGAATCCCGCGGATTTCCGCGGGTCCTAAACAAGTATATTTTTTTAATGGCTTGAATGGCAAATAAAGTTCTTGGTGGTTTTAATTTAGACAGTCTCTATATATCTATTTACACCCCCCGCCCCCCTCTAGAATCCCGCGGATTTCCGCGGGTCCAGCTAGTCTATCTATAATAATAATACGCTAAGGCTCCGCGGGGGGCGCGACGTCTCCGCCAGCCTTTGTATTCTATTGTTTTTTAATGAGATCGCCGACCGAAGTTGGTGCAGCTATCTCCTCCTGAACCCTCCCCTCGGGGTACCGGTGACCGGTGCCGTCGTCCGCGGGAGAGTCAACTCTGTGGAATTGGCTATACTCCGCCCGAGGTCCTCCTCCGTGCCGACGTCCAGGGCGAAAACAGACGCGACATGCATAATGCATGATATGCGTGACGACAGAGATACCTCATGGATATTCAACATGACATCCGTAGACACACGACCGATGACCATCCACTCGCATTAAGTTGCGTATTAAATGCACGCTGAATGGGTACGACTTACCCCGTGTTAGGTATCTTTCTATAGGATGTGCTTTGTACTAGCTGCACTGCACAAGCGGTACCTGCACAAGCGAGATACACTGGGCTAATTCCCGTCGACGTCCAAACTTAGAGACCTATTTCCATCATGATTGCCGCGATTTTGATATAGTTTTCGTGAATGGAGGTATGAAATCAAAGCTTATTTTGTGATTATTACGGCCATGTATACTCAATTTTGATTATCATTTTCTAAAGGAAAGTTTTCACAAGAAAACCAATGGACTGACAGTTCAGTCGTAAGCTGCTTTCATTCAACAGACAGTGCAGCTGCGCTGCTCGGGAAGCTCCAACACAGGCACCGCGCACCGACGCCTGCGGCGGCCGTGTTCGAGCTTGCTGGAGTTACGCTGAAGTGTGTGTGCTGAAGCTGAGCTCGAGTCGAAGAGATTTGACACTTTGCATCATTATTGCCGCGATTTCAATATAGTTTCGTGAATAGATTTACGAAACCTGAGCTTAGAATTAGTAAAAGTATTACTAATGTCTTCGTTTTTAAACGACTGTCTGATTTTCTTATGAAAATTTTACTTTGAAAAATGATTATCGAATTAATGGTCAGAAATAATCACAATCTAACACAGTTAGGGTCTATTATTATGTTACAGTTCTTGCATCAAATCAATGCATGAAAACTTAGTTATTGAACTAGAAAAATGTTTTTTTTTTTTTTAAATAGGCAATTATGAAGTAGGATGTAGGAAGCCTCAAACCTTAGCCTACTAAACAAATCTCAACAAAGTGTAGGCCTATCCTTTTATGAATTAATGAAAAAGTAGCCCCAGAAAAAAGAGCCCCCGAAAGTTGAAAAAGTAGCCCCCGAAAATTTTCCGAAAATTTGAAATGGAGCCCCAGAAATGAAAAACTTAATTTTTTGCCTGCGCCTCCCTCTAGAATCCCGCGGATTTCCGCGGGTCCTGAGTTGAGTGTATATATAATATAGGCGTGGGGTCCATGGGTTTCAAGGGGTCATAAACCCCCAAAAGCTCAGGGGGTTACGTTCTTCAAAGTGGTGGGGGGGGGGGAGAGATCAGATCGCAGCGAGTTGAGTGTATATATAATATAGGCGTGGGGGGGGGGGAAGCTTGGGGGTTTTAGGCGTTTAATTAGGGTCAGATGAGCATTTTTTTAATACTTTATTTGTGACACCTGCGGGTCACTAATTGGCGTGGGTCAATACGTAGAGTTGCGTAGTGTTGCGTACCACCTACGCTGGCCTACGTTACTATATGCTGAGGGACGGAAAGGGGTACGCAAGATGAACAAAAACAATTCAACATGTTTAATTTTTTTCGCGTACTTTAGGCGTACTTTAGGCATAGAAACTTGACACAGAAAGTACGTCTTTTTACGCAACACTACGCAACCCTACGCCAGATCGACAAAGCAGTATAGCTTTCAACACAGTAAGCAACCATAAGCAAACCCGTACGCCAGCCTACGCATAACCTACGCAGGGACTTTTTTCCCATTAATACGCAGCCTAATTTCTACAGAACTCTACGCAGTTCCAGTGGCTTAAAGAATAACTACCGGTACAGTTGGATTTTTTTTAAAAATTTAATATAAGGCCAAATTAAAAAAAAAACATGCTTATAGCATCCTGTCTTTTAGAAAAATGGGAGGAGGCCCTTTTTTTTTTTTTTCTTTCAAAATGGCCGCTCCGTACATTTTCCCTGACATTCAGGCTATTTTTTCAAGATGGCAGCCGAGATTTTTTTTTTTTTTTAAATCAGAAATACATTTTAGCAGTGCTTTTCATGTTTTTTTTCTTTCAAAAAAAATAGGAGGCGGCCCCTAAAAAAAAAAAAAATCAAAAAATTTCAAAAAAAAAGGAGGCGGCCCCCAAAAAGGAAGCGGGCGGGGACGCTAAACATGTATATTTTTTAATGGCCTGAATGGCAAATAAAGTTCTTGGTGGTTTTAATTTAGACAGTCTCTATATATCTATTTACACCCCCCGCCCCCCTCTAGAATCCCGCGGATTTCCGCGGGTCCAGCTAGTTAGTAGTATATATCTCTATGGATCTATACCGCTCAGCGCTGACCTCGCAACCACTGACCTCGAGTAAACACGGACAACCGCAAACTAGACCGAGATATCTTGGGATATTATCTCGACCAACTATCCAGCTAATTTGCTACTTCGGTCTAATGAAGACGCAAATAAGCTGGATAGTTTGCGATCGGGATAATTCAAATAGCTGGATATTTGGCAATCTCGAGATAGTGCAGACACGCCTAAAGAGAAGGCTTGTTTTATAGGAAGGAGGACGGAGGTGGGAGGTATACAATCTGGACTGCACGTGTATTATTGATGTAAATAAAAGGAAACGGGGAGAGACGCCCAACCCAGCATGTGACGATGTTTCTGGCGCTTGCATGCATCTGTATAAGAAAGTAGGCATACGATTGTTATAAGAACATCGAATAAGAAGCCTTATCTTGCCGTAAATTGTTTATTGCTAGCTTTAAAAGACTTCTATTTACAAAGTCATCGTATACAACCATGGACCTACTACATTTGTTAAGCCATTTATTTTGGCTGTATAACTCTACGATAACCATACATGACTGTGCAAGTCTTATCAATCGTGAAATCGAATTTAAAAGTAAAAGAGAGATTAAAACTAAAAAGTTTTATAATATTTATTTTTAAAGGAATGTCAACAGTGACCAGTAGTCTACCAAATCTTGTCACATTTGAGTTTCACGCTATGCCTGCTGGGAAGGGGTCGCTGACATGATGGGGGTCTAAGTAGTGGTTACTGGTTGCTATATTACCATTTGGGTATCTTCTGTACATCGCTCTTGGGCCCCCCTCTCTCTCCGCCTCTCTCTCTCTCTATATATATCAATATATCGCTCTCTCTATATATCTCTCTCCCCCTCTCTCTCTCTCTCTCTCTCTCTCCCTCTCTCTCCCCTCTCTTTCGCCATCTCTCTCTCTCTATCGCTCTCTCTCTCTCTCTCCCTCTCTCTCTCCCCTCTCTTTCTCCATCTCTCTCCTCCCCTCTCTCTCTATGCTCTTCCATACAGTGAACGCATGTAGTGCATGTAGGTCCATGGTGAAAGCATGGACCCTACCACATGGTGAAAGCAAGGAGATTAGAAAATACCTTTTAATGACAGCATGGACCTAGGTCCATGGTGAAAGTAGGAGTGGTCCGTAATTTGATTAAGCGAACAAATCAAGTCGATTAATTGCTTCTCTCTTAATTACAAAATAATTAACTTTCGATTGCATTCGTCAAGAGACGAAACTTCTTTGACAAGATCCTTTCAGACTTAATAACATTATGATTTAAAAATAAATCCTTCAGAAGAAACAATCATTGTCCTAAAAACTTATTCCATATTCAAGTCATCATTAGGTCTCTGTTATTCTTGGCAATTCTTGGAAGTGATTGTAATTTTTCAATTTCTCATAAAATTTGTTTGAAATTCAAAGAATTGCTCCCCTGATGATGCTGATCACCTCCCCGTGTTTAAGTCTTGGGTGTATGTTAAGAGCAACGGCAGCTGAGGGTTCACGAGGGCTCCAAATAAATCTCATTTTCGTTTCCGTTTCTTTTCATCACTTAATAATAATTAATACCATTCTGAGAAGTTCCCCATCTCAGTTTCCCTCCCATCTCCTTGGTTTTACTTTCATTATCACTTTCCAATGCTTTGTGTTGAGGAAGGGATCAAGACACGCTCTTCTGGAATATGTGATGCCTCACTTGGCGCCTTTAGTAAAGCGTACCCTTATTAACACACTTCTTCACTCTCGATCAGTTATCCTTTCGTATTATTTGAATCCGTGTTCAGCTTCCAGGCAATTATTTTGATCCAGGAATTGGACGCTTGTTGATTCCGAGAAAAAAAGTACAATCCTTCCACGCCACGCGCGCCACCCAAATGCTTCTAACCTGACTCATCGCGTCGGTGACCAACAAAAACCGCTTTTCGATTTTCGTCGTAGAAACACACCGTTTTTTTTCGGGTTCAGTGGCCTCGGATGGATATAGAATCAAGCTTCAGACTTTAGTGACATGTTAGATACAGGATCATATAACTTTTAGTTGATACATGTAGAACTGATTTCTAGTAAAGAATTGATATTCATATTCATCAGGTTCAATAAATATGCAACCCTGTCATGCGAACATTCCAAAAGATATTTAAACCATATTTCATCATTGTGTTGAACAGGATAATGCACAAAATCCATTAATTTATATTTTTTTATTAGTAGCAAAAGTAGTGGAAACAGTACTAGAATCGCACTGTCGAACTCAAAGCGTTTCTCAGTTCCATGTTCATAAACGTAGGCCTATTTATTATATCTAGGTTAAAACAATGACGAGTCTATGCCTACCAAGTAAACAAACCATTGATATTCCCTCCTCCTTCTTCTCCTGCTCATCCATCTCTCTCCCTCCCACATTGTCTTTCTTTCTCTCATGCTAACCTTCTCTTTCTTTATCCACCTTCCCTTGCATCTTATTTCATACCTCGATTTTAAAATTGTACTTACTGAAAATCCCATCACTAAATTTGAAAAAAAATTGACATTATTAAAGGCTTTACAACTCCAAGGACTGGTCCATCTCAATCATGTCAAGTATGCGTCCTTGCATTGGGTCTATTCAAATGCTTACCGGTTATATAGGCCTATCTTGGACCAGGGAGGTGGAAATCTGCTTGGACCATGGACTTACTAAAAGTATGAGTGGAACGAGTGCCGAGGTCAAACGCCTGCAGCGAGGCACATGCTGTAAAAAGAAAACGAAGTCTTGCATTATAGACGCTATTTATAAAATAATATTGCGTAAAATAAATCACATTATCCCACAAACTTTCTCAACAACTAACTTCATTAGTAGATCCATCACATATTTAGGTTGATTTATCTTGCATATTTTAACTATCCATAAAGACTATTTGATCAATATTTTCCCCTCAGATCTTTTAAAACTACAACAAGAGTTTTGTTATTGAGACTAGAAGACCCTCGTTCGCCCTCAACTGTTTCCGGTCAGTGGCACATGTCATAACTATGGCACGCGTCTGATCTACGTCCACGCTTCCACTGAATACAATCCAACTTTTGTTTCAATTTTGCGGGAATTCGAAACAAGCGAAGTCTCTCTCTTGTTCTCCCTAGAGTAAAATATATCTTTTAAGGCGGTGCCTTCTGCTTATTTTCATTTCGTATTTTCACCATGTTAATCGCTAGAGGCAATTTCCCTCAACATCTGCGTACCCTCACCCATTTTGATATCATTTATTCTTCACAAGGTGGACCATTTGCGGTAAGAGGGGATTGGAGTAGCGAATAATGAGTCAATTGTGCTTTTACAATTATCGTCCAAAACAGATCAGATATTAAATAATAGCATGAAATGGGGGAGATGGGGGAAAAGAAATATGCGAGACAATAAACGCACTAAATTGTGGCAACTTTGTAAAAGTTTGAAGAATAGATCTGGCACGCGTCGCACTCTCAAAACGCTGATTAACATAATACATTTAATACACACTGCACGTGCTAATATCAAACAACAAACAACAGAGAAAGCTTCCCCCGTCTAATATAAATTGGCTGCCGTCAGTTTGATAAATTACTTTATATTATGATAGCTTACCCATCATGCTAAATTGCTAATTAATCATATATTTGACAGTGACAAACATCATTCCTATGCCCCTAACGCACGAGGCATCATTTATATTGAGAGCTGATATAAATTGTGAAGGCGTTTGGTCAATACAGCAGTAATTTCCAATAAAGGTTTGCGCTCTTCACTTTGCATTCAGATTGTGTTCAACAGCCCTCTCGCATGGCACTTTAAAGTATAGCAGTAGTAGTAGTAGCAGTAGTAGTACCAGTAGTAGTAGTAGTAGTTCGTGTAGTAGTAGTAGTAGCAGCAGCAGTAGTAGTAGTAGTAGTAGTAGTAACAGTATTAGTAGTAGCAGTAGTAGTACCAGTAGTAGTTCGTGTAGTAGTAGTAGTAGCAGCAGCAGTAGTAGTAGTAGTAGTAGTAGTAGTAGTAGTAAAATAGTAGAAGTAATAGTAGAAGTAATAGTAGTAGTAGTAGAAGTAGTAGAAGTAGTAGTACTTCTACTTCTACTTCTATGGTGATACTCATCAACGCCTGTTCAGCATCTAGATGAGGGTAAAGCATAGAGTTGTTTTATACAGCTCTATGCGGTTCAGTTCCTGAAAAGGGAACTAAATTGTTTCAAGACCCACCTTAAACTGCTCCAAAGAAGGCAGTTCTACGGTGATTTGAGGTAGCTCGTCCCAGTCCTTAAGTGTCCTGGGGAAATAACAAAATTTGTAAGTGTCCATTGAAGAGCCTAGTCTCATATATCGTTGTTGTTGACTCCTCCTTGTAGTTCGCTGCCTCGGTTAGTAGTAGTAGTAGAAGTAGTAGTAGTAGTAGTAGTAGTAGTAGTAGTAGTAAAAATAGTAGAAGTAGTAGTAGTATAGTAGTAGTAGTAGTAATAGTAGTAGTAGTAGTATACGGTGTAGTAGTAGTAGTAGTAGAAGTAGTAGTAGTTGTAATAGTAGTTGTAATATAGTAGCAGTAATAGTAGTAGTAGTAGTAGTAGTAGTAGTCATAATAGTAGTAGTAGTATTAGTGGTAACAATCATCGTCGTTGCAAGTATAAGTAGATATCGAAATAATCTTAATAAATCCTAAACTTACGCATTGTTTAAAAGCAATTTTTTTTCTGGTTGTATATTCAGTTTCAATTAATATCACTTAGAGCACTATGTCGACACTTAGCCCCCGGGAACGGAAGAACTTACTACACTGTATTCATTGATGAATTATTAATTAATCAAGCTTTTGACAATAATATGACGTCTTTTATCATCCGTCTTGGTATGAAGATCTATCAAAATGTCAAACCGGCCAGATGGCGCTGTCATGACAGTATATAATTCCATTAAAACGTCAAATGTGTATAGGCATGATTATGATGAATATCTTCTTTTGATTCTCACAATAATAGATCTGATATCTATATCATTGAAATCGGAAGTAATCCTTTTCTGAATTCATGGTTATCCAGGGCACTCGTGAAGATTGTCACGAAATCACTGCCGTTTCCTTTCTTTCTTTTAAACATCTCAGTTTCAAGCACAAATATTTAAAAAAGCAATTTTTTTTTCATATATAATTTTATTTGCCAACAGTATAACTCTGCTGACTGAAAAGTTAAACGTTAATGTAAGTGATATCGTAAACGTGAAATCATTAAGTTGTTGACATTCATCGAGATATTAATCTTTGGTATGGATATGCATGGTCATGGAAAGTTGTTGTTGTTGTTCGTTTGGTTTTATAATGGCTATTAGTCAAAATTGACTATTGTTGCCAATTTCATCGCATCTCTTTCTTTTAGTGTCTTGGTAAAATTATTATTTTTTTCTTTCCTTTTCCAATCTCATTTTAATATAATATTAGTCATATTCCACAAAAAAAAATTAAAAACAAAAAATTATTTCAAATTAAACCACGATCCGCACACAGTTCCAACTCACGCTGGCCCTGTCCTTTCTATGATGCCTTCTTAGAAAATGGTATGGTAGAAGGAAGGTGAAAACCTAAAATAAATTTGGAAAAATAATTGGAAAGATAAATACCCCTCCCCCCCCCCCCCACATCAAACAAAATAACACTTTAGTTAACCGATGGGCTGTACAATACTACAAGAGCTCGGATAAACAGATTTCATCAAGTTATCAAAACTTCACCCACACAGAGGTATATAATGAAACTCTGTTTGGTCTTGGTGTAATAAAATTATATCAATTTTATCTGTTTATAAAACAGGAGCATCAACCTGATTTTCGGAGAAGACTCACATTCGTTACGAGGAAGACAAGGATAGTATATCCATTAGGTTCATGGTATATCATTCGTAGAAGGTGAAACTCCTTCATTCGCGAGAAAGAAGAAAGATAATATTCGACCTTTCGTTCTTCTTTCCCAGAAAACATCGCGAAAGAGATGAGAGAATTGTTACTGCTGAGAAGTATACAGAAAAGAACATAATGAAGAAGAAAAAGGTTCAGGCTAATTCATGAAATGTTATCGTGAATCCCCTGCTTTTATCGATACCCACGCAACGTTAAAGATAAACTTGAGATCTGGTAATGCGATAGCATTGTGAAAGAAAAGGTGTGGAATGGATCAGAAAAGTTGATCATTCATATAGCATGTAAGTAATG